>JAVTVY010022631.1:0-95591 GCA_036873755.1 Hanleya hanleyi | reverse complement strand
TTGTTCCTGAATCACCCGAACAGGCTCCTGCGCATATTTTGGTTTAAAGTCCTTTTTCCGCATTTTGTAAGAGAATTCCGTGACCGCAAGTGAACTCGCACCGGAAGAGATCTCAGCCGGGAGTGACCATGAACTGGAAGTGACATCATCACCGGAAATACTCCCATAGCTTTCTCCTTCCGATGGAGTTATTTGAATCAGCATGTCGATATCCGAAAGTTCAGTTTTGCTTCGACTAATAAAAACTCAAACCTGTCAGCGGTTAAATCTACAGGACATGGTCATGTATTCCCTCATTCCCAGCTACGTATTTAGCTCTAACAAGCAGCCAGAGGATGCTAGGTCCCCCGCCGAAATGGCAGCAATATTTTTTAGCATTGTTGGTCTCAGGGGATATACATGAGGGAGGCAACTGCTGCTTCATAGGCGTTGGATGTGGAAGGGTCTTTCTGCCTTCCCAAGTTTTAAGATCAACTCAGAACGATTGACTGAAAGTTGATTGCTTCTGTGATATATTTTCCATGCAGTGAAGCACCGAGAAGCATCCCCAAGTGACATCTCAAGGCATTATCTGCAAACCAAATTTGACGAGAAGCTGAAGGCATCAACCTGTTGCCCAGAAACCAAATTTTAAATTTGCCACCAGTTGTCGCCACCTGTAGGTGCAAGTGAGCGAAATGCAATCCCAAGCATCATCTCATGGCATGGTAGCCTACATGTATTAGCCTATAGTATCTTCTACAGGGGGCCAATGATCGGCTGATGCAGCAACAACAGCATTTCCCAGTTAGACGGCAGATTTTGAAATCAAAAACGAGGCCGCGCTATGTCATCAGTCAACTGAGACAGTCGCGTGGTTGTGTATGAAGATTGGGGTGGGTCTTATCTAATAGTGATCCAATGAAAATGCTCGTATTAGTTTAAAATGGCGGGGTCGAATGACCAATCACTGAACAGGAGACAGCTGGAACAGTACGTTGACACTGTCTGTTAATACAGGGGCGTCGGAAGCAAATTCAAAGTGGTACGGCCACTATCATTGCACTTTAGGTGAGGATCCAGGGGCCGCCCAGGCTCCAGATGCTCCTGGGGTCTAGATCGCCGAAGAAGCGTTCTGAGCGATTTCTGGCGTCAATCAAAATCACTCTGCATTGAAGTGTATTTTTAGTTCTTTCCTAACCCTTTTACCATGAAAACGCAATCGATGGTTTTCTGCGATGCTGAATTACAGAAAATTGTGTATAGTATAGTACTTTATCCTAGGCACATCGTGTAGAAGTAACCGAGATGATGCATCGATAATGTATACCAAATTTTACATTGAGCATTTGAACAGTGTCAGAGATAAGAGATCATTAATGATTTTACATAAATTAAAGATGGTTGCCCATCCTTCCCGTCACTCAGAGGAACTAATGTGGTTATTCATTAATGCAAGTCTCTTCATACATCGATGCTGTAAATCAAGTTTCGTATAGAACATTTGAATGGTATCAGAGATAAACATCATTAAAGATTCTGAATAAATTAAAGATGGCCGCCAAGATTTCCGCCCAATCGGAGAAACCAGATCTGTCATTCATCGTAAGTCTCTTGATGCATCAATGATGTATACCAAATTTTACACTGAGCACTCCAACGGAATCAGATATAGAGATCATTAATGATTTTGCCTAAATTAAAGATGGCCACCAAGGTTTTCAGTCAATCAGGTCCCGATTCGAAGTATCTGGACGTATCGATGATATATACCAACCTTCATATAAAACAATTGAATGGTAACCGAGATATGTAGGCTATCATTATCGATTTCGCATGAATTAAAGATGGCCTCCAGGTTCCCAGCTAATCAGAAAAGCCTGTTTGGTAATTCGTTGAAAGTTGCTTGATGTATCGATGATGTATATCAAATTTCGTATTGAACAGTTGAATGGTTTCCGAGATATGGCTCATTATCCATTTTGCATGAAATTAAAGATGGCTGCTAAGGTTCCCACCCAATCAGGTTCCAATTCTATAGGCTTCTGGTCCTTGACTAGGTAAATAAGCATACCAAATTTGGAATTCATCAGCGGAACAGTTTTCCGGCTATCTCGCTCACGAACGGACGTACGGACAGACGGACGTACAAGATGATGACAATACCCCATGGCCAAAATTGGCCGAGGGGTAAAACATGGGTCTGTGCCTGATAAATTTTAAGCCTTTTGGGGTTGCAACTCATTCATAGAAAGCTCCCTGTACATGAACAACTGCACTGACAACTGCCTGCCATCATCTGTCAGTCTGAAGACCGGCAAGGTTGAATTCAGTTCAATTCAGGAAATTGATCATATGCACAGTGTGCACCCAAACATTAGGAACACAGTTGTAACTAGAGGTTCCGCTTTGACCCTTGAGTTGCCGCTCTGGCATGAAGCCTATGCTGGTTGTTTTTTTGAGCAAAAACATACGTCTCCCCCAACCTCCCACCTTGCCTTGAATGGGCACATAATTTAAGGGAAAGTACTATAAAATTAATGTAGCAATAAGTATCTTAAACAAAGCTGCATATCTAAACATGTTAATTACAAAGAAGCGATTATCATTGTATATACATGTACAAGTAGATGAACGGATGGACGGACACCGGACACGGATGAATGCATGCACACATACACCAAAACCTGATCAAATGAGGGGGCTATCCCAATGAAGCTTCCATCCAAATTTGGTGGAATTCCGTCCAGTAGTTCTCCAGATATCTTGCAGGCAAGCCCTGTATATACATGTACAAGTAGATGGACGGACGGATGGACACCGGACATGGATGAATGCACGCACACACACCAAATGAGGGGGCTATCCCACTGAAGCTTCCATCCAAATTTGGTGAAATTCCGTCCAGTAGTTCTCAAGATATCTTGCAGACAAGGCCTGTATATACATGTACAAGTAGATGGACGGACGGACGGACACCGGACATGGATGAATGCACGCACACACACCAAAACCTAATCAAATGAGAGGGCTATCCCACTGAAGCTTCCATCCAAGTGGGGTGAAATTCCGTCCAGTAGTTTTCAAGATATCTTGCAGACAAGGCCTGTATATACATGTACAAGTAGATGGACGGATGGATGGACACCGGACACGGATGAATGCACCCACATACACCAAACCTAATCAAATGAGGGGGCTATCCCAATGAAGCTTCCATCCAAGTTTGGTGAAATTCCGTCCAGTAGTTCTCCAGATATCTTGCAGACAAGCCCTGTATACACATGTACAAGTAGATGGACGGACGGACGGACACCGGACATGGATGAATGCACGCACACACACCAAAACCTAATCAAATGAGGGGGCTATCCCACTGAAGCTTCCATCCAAGTGGGGTGAAATTCCGTCCAGTAGTTCTCAAGATATCTTGCAGACAAGGCCTGTATATACATGTACAAGTAGAAGGGTGGGCAGACGGACACCGGACAGGGATGAATGCACGCACATGCACCAAAACCTAATCAAATCAGGGGGCTATCCCAATGAAGCTTCCATCCAAGTTTGGTGAAATTCCATCCAGTAGTTCTCAAGATATCTTGCAGACAAGGCAAGGGGACGGACAGACATCCATCCAGACAGACAGACATCCATCCATCCAGACAGCACAAACACTAGATGTCTCCCCCCAGCATAGTTGGGGGAGACATAATTAATATAGTAATATACATGTGTGGACACAAATGATTCGTGCAGAAGCTTCAGGGTAAATCATATGATGCGCAATACAATTATTTGTTAGCAAAATTGAAGGAAATGTTGTCCTTCGTTTAAGATGACACGAAATTCAAAAATCAGGGATTCAGTACTGCGGGGATTTCCCCGCCAGTTATTTCACATTATACTTCTGAAATAAAATATGGTTCATGCAAAAGCTTTAGGGTAAATCATATGATGTGGAATAGAATGATTTCATACAGCAAAATTGAAGGCCCATTTTGACTGGAACGGACAAGAAGAAGAGAAACTCAGTGGTGCCACCTTCAGGCAGATGTTGGTGAAATGCAATACGGACTGGCGTCCTGTTGCAAGGAATGCACGCGTATTCCGAATTTCGGAATAATCCAACACAGCATTAGGAAGTTATCGCTTCGAACAGATGTACACGGAAAAAAATTTTATTTTGACCCAGTGGCGCCACCTTCAGGCCGATGTTGCTGAAATGCAATACGGACTGGCCTCTTGTCGCAAGGAATGCGAGTGCTGAATTTCGGAAGAATCCAACAAAGCGTTAGGAAGTTATCGCTTCGAACAGACATGAACGGACGTACACAAACATCCACGGACTCAAAGAAGCAAGAACCAGTGGCGCTACCTTAGGCAGATGTTGCTGAAATGTAATACGGACTGGCGTCTTGTCACAAGGAATGCGTATTCTAATTTTGGAAGAATCCAACAAAACTTTAGGAAGTTATCACTTCGAACAGACATGCACGGACGTACACGGACATCCACGGATGCAAAGAAGCAAGAACTAGTGGCGCCACCTTCAGGCAGATGTTGCTGAAATGCAATACGGACTGGCCTCTTGTCGCAAGGAATGCGAATGCTGAATTTCGGAAGAATCCAACAAAGCGTTAGGAATTAAGTTATCGCTTCGAACAGACATGCACGGACGTACACGAACATCCACGGACACAAAGAAGTAAGAACCAGTGGCGCCACCTTCAGGCAGATGTTGCTGAGATGTCATACAGACTGGCATCTTGTCGCAAGGTATGCATATTCCGAATTTCGGAAGAATCCAACAAAGCGTTAGGAAGTTATCACTTCGAACAGACGTACACGGATATTCACGGATACGAAGAAGCAAGAACTAGTGGCGCCACCTTCAAGCAGATGTTGCTGAAATGCAATACGGACTGGTGTCTTGTCGCAAGGAATGCGTATGCCGAATTTCGGAAGAATCCAACTAAGCGTTAGAAAGTTATCGCTTCGAACAGACATGCACGGACGTACACGGACATCCACATACGCAAAGAAGCAAGAACTAGTGGCGCCACCTTCAGGCAGATGTTGCTGAAATGCAATACGGACTGGCGTCTTGCCGCAAGGAATGCATATTCCGAATTTCGAAAGAATCCAACAAAGCGTTAGGAAGTTATCGCTTCGAACAGACATGGACGGACATGGACGGACATCCACGGACACAAAGAAGCAAGAAACATTTTAAAGTCCCCGGCCGCGTTGCGGCGGGGGACAAAAAGTGTAAGTATTCCGTCAGAGTTGTTCCCCTGGGGGAATTCCCCGATGAATTCGTCTGCACTGTTCAGGCGGCATCAGCAGGGGAGGGCGTATGAGTGCGATTAGGTCAATCCCGCGTCATGGTGTTAATATGAGGGGTTAAAGCGTTAAGATTTAAGATGGTGGGGGGAGGGGGTTCAGGCGTTAATGTGCAACTGAACCATTGCTGTCTGCCTATCAGTCCCTCTTTCATATTTCACCAATTTCACATTTCGAGGGAATGAACTTTTCAGTAATATATCGGAACCATCTTTTCTCGGAGCAGCGAAACTCCGCAGAGTATCTCGATGTAATTTGTGCATTTTTATTCTGAAATTTCAGAAAATCACTACAGAATCAAAGAAAATCTCCAATACACATTGGATATTCTTCTCAAAGCACAATGACGTTGAGTTCGGGACAAAAATGCACAAGTCCTGTTCAGATGATGTGGGAAATTTCACTACTCTGAGAAAAAAATGGCTCCGATATATTGCCGAAATCCCCGCTCCCTCGTAATGCGAGGCAGTATATGAATAGTACTGCGCGTTCTGGTGTACGGATACCTCAATAAATTGTCATGTTAGAGACAGGAGAATTATTGTTAATCCAAAACGATGGCAATATGAGTGACTAAATTCATCCAGTACACAATTTCTGTTTGTGATCAGCGCCAGCGATGTTTGTACTTTTCCTTTTTTCATATAATAGATCCAGAGTTCAAAGTTCAAGCTGACAGTTATAAAATTCTAGAATGAAGAAGCCATATACGTGTTGCATGCGACTGATCAGCGGATCACTTCCCCCGTTTATAGTGGGTATTGATTGTTCAATAACACTCCACGTCTTCAGAAGGAGATTGCTATTGCTGGTGGGTGCGTCACCATATTTGTTCGCTCAGAGACTTTATAATTTACCGTGAGCATCCTCGCGAGTCAGTGTATCGATCGAACCAGGTGGTCAACCTACGCACAGCGCATTCCCCGTTTCACAGGCTCACTCTATACTCATGCCCCCGCTCCCATAGAGGAAGTCAACCTTTACCACGTGACTATGACGTATAGGAACACACACCCGCAGCCACCGCGTTGTTTGAATCCGGCCAAATAACTCCTTCAGTTTTGTACATGAGCGAACTACTTTTCATATGCTCGCCCCATATAAATGACGTAAATAATTTTAGGATGATTCTAGCGCTTGTAAAGATTTTGAATAAGCTAAGAAATGAACAGTGAAATTTAAATAAAACATTGAGTTGATGGGCCGCGAAATCCGTAAGGCAAGCGGCCCTTAAACTATTATTTCAATCAATTAAACTCATTCGTCTTGGGTCAACAGAGGTATAATGCAGAATTGAAAAGCAATCTGAACTTTCCACAAGCATCGATTCCACCATATATGATGTCACTTCCGGCGGTGTGCTGCCCGAAAATCTGACTGGTGGCTGGGGTATTTCAGTGAGGTGGTTGTTTGGAGTTTTGATGTTTGACTTGCACGGTTTCCTAACGATGGACCATGTGGGGTTAAAATATATCAAAATATGCATGGACGCATCTTTTATACCAAACAAGCTAATATTGCCAGGGTGAGCTTTTCCAAAATCCAGGATTGGCCCACCATTCATATTGGAGATTTGAGTACAGAATAGATCCATGGTGACCATAAGTAATGTTAACAAAGAAATAACAATTTCCTTGATGAGATAAATGTTGGTCAATAAATATTACAGGGTCCTCAGATGCAATGAACATAAAATTCGCGATATGACGTCGTAAATTTGACGACGACCTTGGCAAAAATCTTACGATCGATGTGGTATTGGTTGGCAGCTTGATCTGCCGGTATTCTACCGTAAAAATAACGAGCATTTGCTAAAAGTCTGGGCTTCAAATGACCCCAGACAGCGATTATCAGCCCTCAATTTTGTCCGTTTCGAAAAAGGAAAGAGAAATTCAATGGGTCACTCCCTCCTCCGGGCCGGATGGGGTTCAGAGGTTAATTGTTTGGAGACAATATCCCAACTGCCTATCAAATGTCGCGATGTATTTCAGTAACCATGGTAACGATCTCTTTTTGTTTGCCGATCACAGTTTTGGTCCATTTGCGTACACTTCGCCATCCATAAGATGGCTGGCGAATCGTGTGTCTTCATTTTCGCTGAGCGATATCCGGTACTTTACCGTATTCTGTTCGGTCTTCATCCGGCGGAGAACAGACTCGAGAAATCTGATGAATTACAGGTTTTCATACCACATCGGAAACCGATATTGCCTGGGCTTACAAAATATACAGGATGAATAAATTTCCTATCATCCAAGAGGTGTGGCAAATCTGCAATTTTGAGCAAGTAGGGCATCACATGACTCGAAAATGGAGGGATACGTTAGGGTTCGTCGGCAGACTTTAGCTGATTGGCTGACGAAGTCACGTGGTATTGATTTCTGGAAATTCCCTCTTGCGGTTGCCGAAAGTAGGCTGAAAAATGGATACATACGATCCCAGCGTCAGTCTTACCGCGTATAGATGACCCAGATGATTACAGGTTGAGTTTTGGTCAAATTATCAGTACCAGTATTGCTATTTGGGCGGGTAACCTATAAGAAATACAGATTTGGGTCGGACTTTTATTGTATTTTATTTTACTTGTCGGAAGGTCTTGAAGCTTCCAAGTTGCCAGGATAACTTTGGTGTTGGAGAAAGCGATGATTTAAAACAAAACTAAAAGGAAACGACGCACAGGGGCCGGGAACTAGAATACACGTGCGTGCAAATATATCTGTCGTCATCGAATACTATTAGGGGAGGCGGAGGGTCACAGAAGAGCGAGAAATGCTCTTGATTAATATTAGATGGAGAAAAAATATATAAATCTCCTTGGTATGCAACGACAAACTAACGGATTGAAAAGTCAATCTGATATACAATCTGTAATCTGATAGATGGATTCTTAAGAATAAGTACAAGATAAATATATATGTCGTCAATGAATAGGATTAGAGGGTGGGCGCGGGGCGGGGGTCCGAGAAGAGCGGAAACACCCTTGAATAATACTAGATCGAAAAGGAATAAAGAATCAACAACAAACTAAAGGTTTAAAAGTCAATCTGATATACAATCTGTAATCTGATGATGGATGTTCTATCGGAAAGGATTGGTCACGTGTAATTCCAATCTGATGAGATTGTTACAATTTGCTGCAATGCCGATTCTTTTTCACTGGAACGTACGACGTCCTTTTCAACATCCACATAATGCAACACAGAATTCTATAAGATACAAGTTTAAAGTCACTTTTTCAATCTCCGATAAAACCGGGAGTATGTCTCTACCAGTACACATGGGAATGCGACTGCATGTTTCAGCCAATCAGCAAAGCGAAATCCTGTGTATATTGACTAACCAGATCACTTGTTGACCGCGACGATGACAACCGTGACAACTGTTTCCAAAACAACACAGCTGCCTGGTTGCGCGATATTTGGTGGAAGATGAATATGTACGTTTCCAATAAATTATGGAAGACAATAAAATAAACGCCAAATATTTTTAAAAATCAATTTGAAGGAAAAAAAACTATGTTTATAGGCTTTCATGATTTATTGCAAATGTTAGTATTCAGCAAGTATCAAATATCCCAGTCAACTGTGAAAAACACTGTTAGTGGGCGGAACGCGGCTTGTTATGCAAGATGGTCGACGTTGTGAAGATGTTTCAAGCATGTATACGTGCAAGTATAGCTTGGCGTATAATCTGGTATACCACATTCAGTAACTTAACCCTACCTGGCCTGGCGGGCGGGACTTTCCGCCCCCTCTTGCATGTTGGTTTTTAGCTGCTATCTCCGGAACGACACAAACATGAGAGCTGAGACCCATCGACTTTGTAGATTTCACACTGGGGTCATGTTAGGCCTGTTTGCATGAACCCACGAGAGTCACATTTCTTAAATTTTTGTGCTTTTCTGCATGGAAAAGTGGGAAAAACTTATTTTATATCAGATTATTATTTACAAATTTATCATGCAGTTTTTGCGAAGAAAATACATGAATGCAAAATCCGAAAAAGTCTGACCGAAAAATCGTCCAAAAATGCCTTTTTTTTAATGACGTCATTATGGCGGTCATCTGATTTTTGTTACATTTTCTAGTGGAACTTGATCCAAAGATATAGTGTGGTAAGTTTCAGCCCTCTAGCCTTAGGAATAGCGAAAATATTTAGGGGAGTGGAGGGGAAGGGAGGGGAGACACTTTCCCCTTCTAAACCGGTTGTAATAGGAGATTTAGTCCGCCCGCCCGAAATGCTAGTCCAATTGCTATCGTTTAACCTATATACTAGTAGCAATTATCCATTAACAGGTTAGGGCCAACCGACACAGTTCGGTATATCAGTATCTGATATTCCCACAGTCGAATGCACTTTTAATGATAAATTGATAGTTGGAATATGACACTATTATCTATTCGTATCTCTGAGAAAAAAAATTGACGAGTTTACATTTAGGTTTTTTGCATAAATTAATTTATTTAAAGAAAAAAACTCAAACGCGCAAGTTTTGCTACTTTCCCGGTATATTTCCTTTGAAAACTTGCAACTAATAATTAATCAGTGACATGAAAAGATGTGTGGAATAATAAAACTTCATTTCAGAATCTTACTTTTTAAATTTCGTTAATTTAAAAATCTCACCATTCGACAGAAAACACGATTTTGTGAAAAACTTCTATAAAATAGTTTTACCGCTGATGAAATTCATAAACGCGTATTCCATGCGAGAAAATGGAAATAAAAATAGAACTTTGCCAGAATCCACGCATAGTCACATTTTACCTAATAGCGAAATTTCAGGAAAGGTTCTGTATATTACAGAATTCTAACTATATCATGATTTAAAGCGGCATTATACGTTTATTTTTTTCAAAAAATTTCAGTTAAAAACATTCGTTAAAAAAACGCTTATATGGGAAGGTATGAGTTGACTCTAACTTGGTTAATCAATCAATCAATCACTTTATTGACTTAGGCACGTCTGCCTATCATCAAATACAACCATATGTTACATTAGAGATAAAAATATGACAATATATACAAGCATGTTTCTTGCGGTAATAATATAATAATAGCTGCTGGTCAGGAGAGACAAATTATATACCTTCAATTTATACATTTCGTAATCTGTGGGCTTAGCTAACTTTCTTAAGACACCCTCAGTTGTAGAACTTAACAAAATAATAACTTTGTGCATACTAGGCTTAGTCCAAAAATATTTGCTAATGAATTTTGCTCTTAAATTTGAATAAAATGGACAAATTCAGACAAAATGATATTCATTTTCAACATCGTTATTCGTGCATTTTTCACAAATTCTAAATATTGGGTCTAATCTAGTACTCTCATGTCGACGGGTTTCGATTTTCAAATTATGGGATGATGTTCGAAGTCTCACTAACGGTTAATATTACGGGGGAATACCGGCAGGTCAGTTTGACAACCACGGTAAATTTCTTAGTTCATTTAAGATCTTTTCCAGCGTTAAATATTAGAAATAAATAATAAAATTTCTAGACAAATTTCGCATGCCGTGTAATATTATCATTTCATAAAATCAACGCCGCCATTTCAAAAAGGAATTTCTTTGATCATTCCTCTTTTGTCAAACATTCTATTGGCTTAACGGTGTACTCGTGGACAGGAGCTGCTCGGACAAGTCAAAGTCGTGATTGAGAGCTTGGGCAAGGAAGGCTCATTGTCTGACGCCTAATCCTCTCCACCTTAAGATGTGGCCCCATTGCGTTATTACGCGGCGAAAATTACCCCCAGTGGATTATCCCATCTCTACAATTCGATTCGATAACCATTTATAATGAAGACAATCGAGCCGACAAATGTGAGCGAAAGGACGGAGTACAAAGCATATGCAGTTAAAAGTAACGATCAATTATCGATTAGCTATCAAATCAACTTGATCTTCACTGAAGTACACATCTCCAATAATTTGTGGAAATCTTGGCTAGTGATTTTCTGATTAGTAAGCCGATCAATCTAAGTATGAGAGGATTAATTAACGTTATCCTGTTCCAGCTATACTGGCAAATCGTACAAGGTAAGTGGTTAACCATTGCAGAGACAAATTATAATATTCCTACATTGTGAAACCCCGGCCAGATAGAAAATACCGACTCGGGTGAGAACCGAACTAGCGATGGGGGATACCGTCCCATTGCTCTACCGAGTCCAGTCGACGGGAACAGCTCGCTAATTCAATCCATTTCACAAATACGCGGCTTATGGCAACGATAAAACGTGAATTTTGGATATATTCGAAGATACAATATTTCGACTAATAATTTCAGTCATCTTCAGAGATAAATTATTATTAAATTATATTTCATTGACTAAATTACGGAATATAAAATTATAATATATTATAGACCATTATAATATAAAATCATAATTTAAGTAAATTAAAGTATAACTTATCCCTGAAGATGACTGCCGTTATTAATCGAAACACAGTGTTTTCGAACTCCAAAATTCACTTGTTATCGTGGCAATAAGCCGCTTTTTTGTGAAAGGGATGAATCAGCGAGCTGTTTCGACCGGATGTTTCACAATCTAGGAATATAATTTAATTATGAGTATTTAAGTGTTTGATTGTATTGGCGTTTTTACTGATATAATATAAATTACTTATATAATATTATACTTTACTTATATAATATAGCTGACGTAATAGAAATTTTGTAGGTATAAAATTTCAAAAGTTTTTATTGTTAAAATTCTATGCTTCGAAATATAACTTCCATGAAAAATATAGATTTCATTCCTGAAATAATTTAATCGAATATCAACGGAACCCAATGTCTGTATATTTTACCCTACTAAGTTGAAATGTCACACGTCATGTGAAACATCGGTATGGATTATAATGCATATCAAGAGATTTTAAGAATGTGTACATTTCAGCATGGGTATGGTGCAAAAATGTAACCAACAATTTTTGTTTGTTTCACCAGGCGGGCTGTGTTGGACAACCATCCTTAAGAACGGTCGCTGTCAACATCTTTTTAAAACCAAACTGAATCAGGAGGAATGCTGTAAAAATGGACTCATATCCATGGCCTGGTCTCCGCACGCCGATGCTACACCCACAATTCTCTTCTACTGGGAAGCATTCCTTGGCGGGGCGCCTTCATGCAGCAGATGTCACAGTAAGTTTGAGGCTGTGAACTGTGGATCTTTTTTTTTGTACTAAAAATTAGGCTTCGCACGCAAGCAATCATTTGTCGTACGGTTTTAATCAAAATCTTCGTCAAAATCTGAAACAATTGAAAACTGGAATATTACGTATTTTTGGCGAAAATATAGAAATAATTGACAAATATATAATTAGGGCCAGTATTTTTCATGTTCTGAAAAATTCGTAATAAGTTATCCCACAAATTCTGAAATTAGAATTAACGATAATTTGAAAATTTTACTTTTGAAATAAATTGGAGAATTTTTCCATATTATGGTTAAATTGATGGTCCAGATAACTGGAATATTAAAATTCTGGAAAGTGGCAAAATCTGGCGATTTAATGTTTTTTGGGGGGGAAAATCAATTTCACGAAAATGGAGAATGAAAATATGTGTGTTGAGAAGCCACATGAGTGAAGTGCTGCCTTTTGACAGGTTTGAATACATAAACATATTCTGCGAAATATTATACATTATTTATTTCATAGCCTGTTTCAATGATAGCCATCAATATTTACCAATGAATATTAATTTCTCAGATACGTGTGATAAAGTACAATGCGGGGAGAATAAAAAATGCATCATGACCAAACGTGGACCGAGGTGTATCTGCAGCCCGAGGTGCTCATCGACAATGATGAAGGGGAGAGTGTGCGGCGTCAATAGCAAAACGTACAAAAGTCAGTGCCGTCTTCAAACCCACAACTGCCGCCATGACAGAAAAGTAGAGATCGCCTATCATGGAAAATGCCGAAGTAAGTACGGATACAGTAAAATACCAAAAATAAATATGAGTATTTTTTATTTTTGTTTTTATTATTATTATGTATGATCCTGCCAAACTATATACTTGATGAAAGCGTTCAACGATGGGCATATGGGTGAAATGTGTACGTATCATTTTATAGCAAGCCGAACTAGGTGAATTGAAATATCACATTATCGTATTTTTCTATACTGTGCGAATTTCTTATGAAATGCATATTAATATCAATTCAATTCAATTTCGTTTATCAACGTTATATTAAACCCAACTGCATTCTTATTTCCCTTCAGAGTCCTGTACTAAGGTGAAATGTGTGGACGGTTCATGTATGGAGGACCAGAATGGAACCCCTCATTGTATCCCATGTGCTAAACACTGTCCGCCTGCTCGGGACGAGTCCGAACAGATCTGCGGCTCGGACAGCATCACTTACGACAGCATCTGTCAAATCAGAAAAGTGGCCTGCCAGAACGCCTTCCGAATCACCGTTTTGTATCCCGGAAAGTGCCGAGGTATGTCGAACATTTTTTTTTTCAAATCTCAATTTCCGAAATTTTGGTGATTTCAAATGTATGAACGTCCACATATTTGATTACTGTTAGGGTTTCATAATCCATACTGAACCAGATAACTTCATTTAGAAATCGCCAATCTAATTAGTTCAATCAAAGATAAAACCAGACTATATGAATAGATATGGCTATATACATTTGGGTCATTTGTAATCTTAGTACAAGATCTTATTGTTTATATTTTCTATTTTTGCAGAAAACACTACGTGTGCGAATCTGGACTGCCCCAAGGATCGGAAGTGTTTGGTTGACCAATCCACCAACCAGCCCAAGTGCGTCATGTGCGGCAAGTTTTGTTTGTCAAGTGACGTCAAGCATCATCCTGTTTGTGGCACGGATGGCGTGTCGTACAACAACTTCTGTGAGATGCGTAAGGCCGCCTGTTCTTCGGGGACCATCATACGACGTAAACGCACGGGCCGTTGTAGAGGTAAGGCCATAGCTTAAACGTTATGTCTTGCCTTTGGTACCATACAAGAACAACCATATTTTAGGCTTCCACTTCTCGTCAAAATTTATTGGTAGTAGTGACACCTTTACCCCATTGATTCAAAGTAATTTACATTTATTTATACGTGTATATAATTTTTATGATAAAATCATAAACGATCCATAGTTCGCAGTATATGTAAAATTACAGATGGCTTAGAACCCGTTCCAATAGACCGCAGTAGCTTGGCCTGTATTATATTTGATGTTCTTTAATGGTAGATGCGTTAGTATATTTTCATTGACACAAGCAACATCCGTCAAGCAACATCCGGTTTGCGGCACCGATGGCGTGTCGTACAACAGCTCCTGAGAGATGCCTGGGGTCGCCTGTTCTTCGGGGACGTTGTAGCGGTAACGTTCACAGTTGCCTGGCCTGTGGAATATTGGATGGTAGAGGTTTACGTATTATTATTTTCAATAACTTATAAAAATTAATAAATATAATTTTTGTTTTCAAATCGATTTTTTTTTCCTATTTTTTCCGCCCTCTCATCTTTGACTCAAATAAAGTCCCTTTGATGTTGAACCTAGTTACATGTACTAAAGTTCTTAACTGCGATTCTTTCCCAAGATTCTCACTCTTCTACGTCACAGAGTTGAGGATATGGTAGAAAATTGAAAAACTGTAGTAAACTCGGCTCGACATCCGTGGGAATGAGTTTATTTCAGTCATGAGAGGAAAGAAGTAGGAATAATAATTTAAAAACAAATCGATTTGGAAAATAATTATATTTATTAATTTTTATAATTTATTGAAAATATACGTAGGCAGCTACAATCCAATATCCCGCAGGCCAGGTCAGGCAACTGTGGTAAGTCATACCTTCTCTCTCTTGTCCAAATATTTCATTAGAGATGAAACGTTTATTCCATTGATTCCAAGTAATTTAGATTTATTTATACGTATATACATATATATAAGAAATAAAACTACACAAAATGTAGAGTTAGAGCTAAACTGAATATTGCTCTGCTAAACCGGTTTCGTCCATTTTATGGACTTTTCAATAGCAATAATAAATTTATTCATATGTAAGGCTATATACATATAGTTGCCTTGTAGTTGAACATGTTAAAACGCATTTTTATATACTAATTGGACATTGGAGACATACATATTTACAATATAATGCAGTAGACAAAAGGTATATAATATATATTATGATAAAATCATACGTGATCCACATTTCGTATTAAGTAAAATTACAGATGGCTTAGAATGGAATGTGAAAAAGTCGAGTTTTTCCATGGCAATTTTCACGTTAATCTAATTTTTATTTCCAAAATTTATTTAAGTATTTTGTACTTTTTGTATTGTCAAGCTGTTTATTTTAGGCAAGCACCATGACATCATTGTAGACGGTCGGTTTCTCGAAAATTATATTTATTGACTCCCAACTACTTTTTTCGGATATCATAAAAGAATCTTAATCCAGGCAAAATGTGAATGTGAAAAAAATGGCAGAGGAAAGGATTCATTAGTTCTGTTAACATATTAGCAACACGAAGGAAGAAGGTGTATATATCTATTGAGGAAGTCCACCCTGATCGAGAACAAACGAATGGCTGTTTAACTTTCCCGCCCTCCGCTGACTGACTGGGGGCAAGATTTGAATGCTTTAACATTGCCGAAAGTTCGTTTTGGTGAATATATTTGTTTCTGTCCGTTGAAAAATTCTGAAACTTTCTTATGTTATATGAAATTAATATCGTCACAAAATACGCAAAAAGCAGCGGCCAGAATAATTTAGTTTTAAATTTACGGAGATTATTCCGTGTTTCTCAGTGTTAACTTAATGGAAGCCTGCACAGCTGCCTGTGACGAGTCGTGGACTCGTGCAGGACGTTATTCATTAAAATCATAGGTTTTTTTTTTCATTGAAATTGTAGTTTAAGGGCCGCTTCCCATTCGGATTTCGCGGCCCATCAACTCAATGTTTTATTCGATTCTCGCGGTACATTACGTTGTTTATTGAATATCTTTTCCAGCGCTAAATATATAAATAAATAAATAATAAATAGATAAATAATAAATAACAATGAGAGATTAGTAGGAGATATAAATAGAAGTAAATAGGAATCGCTATATGTACAAGTTCGTAAGTCTCTTTCTGTTTTGTTTTTTTTTTCTTTTTTTTTTTTTGGTTAAGTTATACTGGTAATTGTGAGTTCACTGTAATCGCGTGTATGATTTCTTTGTCTTGGTACCCCATAGTACGCACAAAGCCGTCCAGAAAAAACTGGGAGAACCAGGGCGTCTTCAGGGTTCTTAGAGCCGACTTCCCGACTGACGCCCTCGGGAACAGGGGGGGTCCTTCCAGAAATCTGTGCCTGTAACAATTGCTTGGAGTGTGTATTGGGGTACAGAACGGCAGGTCTACGTTCTATATTGCGTGAAAGTCAAAGGATCATATTCTGTGTTGAGGCGTCAGTTGGGTAACATCAAAGGGGTAGCGTGTCCGGAGTGGTCTAGGGTCGAGTATTCTGATTCTGGGTGTTCTTGCTATGCGGCGTTGTCACTCAAGGCGCTGTTAGTATTCTTGTAATCGTCATCCGTCTTCTGTTTTAGGTCTTGTCCAACTCGTCTATGGTCTTCGGTGTGCCTGTATCATATGAAATAGAAGGCTTGTAGTCATTCTTGTTTTCTATTGTTTTTCGATGCAATAATTTGATATATCTTCCTCACAACAACAGGCACCCCCCGACCGTCGGTCACATAATATGAATAGCAATATATTGATTGATTGATTGAAATTGTAGTTTAAGGGCCGCTTCCCATTCGGATTTCGCGGCCCATCAACTCAATGTTTTATTTGGATTTCGCGGTACATTTCTTTTTTTTCTTTTAATATCTTTTCCAGCGCTAAATAAATAAATAAATAAATAAATAAATAAATGAATAAATAATAAATAACAATGATAGATTAGCAGGAGATATAAATAGAAGTAAATGAAAGTCGCTATGTACAAGTTCGTAAGTCTCTTTCGGGTTTTTTGGGTTAAGCTATACTAGTAAATATGAGTTCACTGTAGGTCTAATCGCGTGGATGATTCCTTTGTCTTGGTACCCCTTTGTACGCACAAAGCCGTCCAGAAAAAACTGGGAGAACCATGGGCGTCTTCAGGATTTTTCGAATCGACTTCCGTAACGACGCCCTTGGGAACAGGGTCGGTTCTTCCAGAAATCTGTGCCTGTAACTATTGCTTGGAGTGTGTATTGGGGCACAGGACGGCAGGTCTACGTCCTATATTGTGTGAAAGTCAAAGGATGATATGTGTTGAGGCGTCATTTCGGTGTCATATATGGGGTAGCGTGTCTGTGTGGTTTAGGATTCGGTATTCTGGTTGCTCAGTTCGGTGGAGTAGCCTGTCCAGCGTGGTACAGGGTCGAGTATCCTGGTCGTTCTTGTTGTCCGACGATGATGATCTTCATGCATGTTCATCTCCATTTGGTGTTGTTTTATAATATTTGTAATATTATAATAATAGCAATATAGGGAGATCGCGTACCCTTTCTATACTACTCATCGCGCATGCGCAGTCGACCCATTCTCTTGCCCCCACCCTATCCCGCGCCACACCTATGCGACCCGCTGTGCAGTGAGTAAAGCGGAGTAGGAGGAGAAGTCGGACACGCCACGGATTATACTAGGTAGATGCAACACACCAGCACATAAAACCAATCAACTGGATAATGTACTTGACTACATATTGCAAACAGTATGTGTATTTAAAAAAGTACATAAAATCATAAGCCTAAACTAAAAAGAAAAGAGTTAATATACATGCAAACTATATCAGTTGGTATAAAAAAATCTAGGTATGCCTTAAAATTAAGGGTACTGAGCACACACTTTTACACACCCTCTAGAATTTATCTTCATACAGCTAAAGGTATGCATCATAGCTATGGTAATGCATATGTGTTGAACGCGCATTTCAAACGGATTCCAAATACATAAATTGGTTCACTGTAACCCTTCAGGTTGTGAGGATATTAGGATTAAAAAAAAAAAAATTGAAAATTTAATTTCAATTTTTAAAATGCTATTTTCAAAAAAGTATTCAACTTATCGTAAGTTACATCATCATTTCCTCCAACAGGAAATCCCTGTCTCAATTTAATCAATTTTGGTCTAGTTCTCATTCTGTTTACATTTAATAAAATATTTCTTTACAAATTCAAGCAAATCACGATTTTGATCTTTGAAGTTGAATTAAATGTCAATTGAATAAGAACCAGACCACAATTGACAAAACTGAGACACAGATTTCCTGTTGGAGTTGTCTTCTAATGAAATGAACTGATGATAGCCATTTAATAAAGAAGGCTCATTTGTTTAAATTAATTTTTATAAATTTGAATATCTTCACAACCTACAGATTTACAGTGAGCACATTTATTTATTGGGCATCCTTAAGCAATGCGCTTTCAACAAATATATACATTGCCAAAGCTATAAGTCACACTTTTAGCTGTATAAAGACAAATTATAGAGGGTATGTGAAAGTGTCCGCAGGAGGGTTCAGAGTATTTAAAAAGCCATTAGCTGAACGAATCGAAAGCCGTTAAAATCTGTGGCAGCTTAAAACGAAATTGATTGACCTGTGTAAGAGGCTCGCGCGTAGTAATACTGCTCTTCCTTTTTTTTTTGACGCGTAAACACTTTTGGCCTTCCTTCAAACACAAATCGGTTGCAGCAAAGAGTGGTACTGGAAACGTACTCTCGAAGCAAAGTGCAGGGTCACAGACAAAGTTAATCCTCATGTAAAATCATATGTGCGATCTCACATGAATGACAAATGAACTTCTTTCCAAGCACGGGACACACAGATAAGGAGCTTAATAATTCATAGAATAACAAGAGCCCAAGGGACTTCAATATACGCCCTTACATCTAGAATTACACTGGTTCAAATTTCAAGGCTGTTTAATTGCCTTGGTCCCACTTGGTAGATAGCATTCCAGAGAAATGTCTAAGATTTTTTGTTTACGAGAACGTAACATTTCTGAGACCTTTTATTGAATGATAAACTAAAAGGGGCTTAACCCTTGGTAACTAGGTGACATTGAAACAAGAGCCGACAGCTCACATATCCCACCATGAAATCGACAAACACAAGAAAATATTAATTTTTCTTCAACTAGATTCCCGTCAAGTGAGAAAATTCTTCATGAAGGGAGCAAAATGTGAAGAAAGTGATGAAGCAAACCTTTGTTCTTGAGTTAATAATCACACAGGAAGGTCTCCTCTCCCAGTTAAAATAGTAAATGTATGGTTTTTATTTCACAACAGTTTAACTGAATGTAGCTGTTTCATACATGTATCAAACAGGGGAGACAAATCCACAGGACAAATGCTATGTACATGTACGGGAGACAACTCTGAATAGTCCAACCTAACAAGTCAGTTTAAACTGGATTCAGTTTTGGGGGACTGTGATCTTTACCTTTGACCTACTGACCTCAAAATGAACAGGGTACCTTGTTTGCCCTTCGAGTAAGGTATACCTAATGTTTGGTGCCAATCCATACCTTGTAACACGATATCGCACGGACAACAAATGCTAATGGATGGATAGACGGACAAAACTCACCATCGAATTATACCAACTTGATTTCGGTGGGCATAAAAAATGTGACTGTTAATGGTTTCCTGATTTTGGGGTGACCTTGAGCTTTGACCTTGACCAAATTTTGGTACACGACCCATCGTCTCCACTTGATGTATCTACAGACACACAAAATCAGGTTTTTTAACAGGGTACCTTGTTTGCCCCTCGAGTAAGGTATACCTAATATTTAGTACCAATCCATACCTTGTAACGAGATATCGCACTGACAACAAATGCTAATGGATGGATAGACGCATAGATGGACAGAACCCACCATCGGATTATACCACCTTGTCTTCGGTGGGCATAAAAATGTGACTCTTAATGATTTCCTGATTTGGGGGTGACCTTAAGCTTTCACCTTGACCTAAATTTTGGTACACGACCCATCGTCTCCCCTTAATGTCTCTACAGACAGGATTTGGGGTCATAGTGACCTTGACCTTTGGCCTTGATCTACATTTTGGTACGTGACACATCATTTCTCCCGAATGTATCTACGGACACTACGGCATCTACAAAAAATATACTGTTAACGGTTTCTTGATTTTGGTGTCACAGTGACCTTTGACCTTGACCTAATTTTTGGTATGCATCACATCTTTTCCTCCTACTGAATCCGCACACAAAAATTAGCAATTTTCAATAATTTCCTGATTTTTAGGTCATACCATACCCCGACCTCAAGTTCGGTACGCGACACATCGTCTCCACCTAGTGTATCCACTCACAAAAAATTGCAACTGTGGATAGAAAACGGTCACAGATATATAAACCAGACACGAACGGTTCAGTGATTTCCTGGTTTTTAGGCCAGTGACCTTTGACCTCTGACCTTGACCTCCAGTTTGGTACGCGACACATCAGGGTATCCACTCGCCAAATATTTGGAACTGTAGATAGAAAACTGTCCCAGATATAGACCGGACACGGGGGACGGACAGACGGACGGACCCCACATAACACGTCCGCCTTTTGGGCGGGCGTATGAAAATGAACAATAAAACTTGCATAACGTGTGTGACGTCTGACTTTTGCACTTTTGGAATGATTTTGCACTTGTTAGGGACCAAGTCGTAAGTACTCACCAAGTCGTAAGACTTGGTCGCCACTGCTCGTCAAAATTTATTGGTAGTAGTGACACCTTTACCCCATTGATTCAAAGTAATTTACATTTATTTATACGTGTATATAACATAAACGATCCATAGTTCGCAGTATATGTAAAATTACAGATGGCTTAGAACCCGTTCCAATAGACCGCAGTAGCTTGGCCTGTATTATATTTGATGTCGTAAGTAATCACCAAGTCGTAAGACTTGGTCTCTATTGTTTTTCGGTATTTTTAAATTAAATCATTGAAAATATTTTTTTTGTCAGATACATTAGTAGGGGATGATGTGTCACAACCAAAATTTAGGTCAAGGTCACTGTGACCCAAAATCAGGAAATCATTAAAAATATTTACAACATTGTGCTACAGGTGTAGTAGCGTTGTGTGCCTAGACTAGCAACACCTACTGCGATATAGGCCTAAAATATCCCCCATTAAAATCTTCCCTCCATTCCAACCCGAATTCTATATAAGCGTCTTGCTCGCTCTAAATCTCAACCCAGTCTCCCGATCTCAGAGCATGCAACGGAGCATGCCAGTTCAAGCTCCTGGCCAAAACCGGTTTGGAGCAATCTCCTGGCATGTACGATTGATTTCGAGGTAACAGGGCTAGCAGTTTGGATCGTAAAGCTATCCCTGCAACACCCCTCCCCGTTTTCTTTTTGGCGAGAGTCTTACTTCGCCTAGCTAGAACCCTTCCTGTCGCAAGCAACCGCTGTTCTAGCGCTGCCAATGATTCCTAAAACGCGAGACAAAGACGTGAATTCTCCATGTTATATCACATGTGTCAAAATCCGTAACATGCAGTGTACAAAAGTACACTGCGCTCTAAAAATACCCATCTTCAATAAAATGGTAACCATCCCACTAGTGCAGTCTTATTACCAGACTGTCTATAATTGCACCCAAACCCACTAAAAATCTCGTTCAAATGGTTAGTCTCCTGGGACCGATCACTTTATTTCTCAAAAATATAATCGGCGGCCCAGCCTACCAGCTTTACGGCCCAAATAAATACAATCGGCCGCATGGGACTGCTCACTTTAATTCTTGAAAATATACTCTGCAGGCCAGCCTACCAGCTACATGGCCGCAATAAATACGAGAACATTATTCAAACCAGGACTAGTATCTAGACTATAAATTGACAGGCCAGCCTACCAGCTACATGGCCGCAATAAGCACCAGTCCGTCATACAATCCACTACTGGAACAAGCCTATAAACTACTGGCTGTCCAGACTATATATTGAGCTCCCCATTCTCCCTCTCCTAATAATTTCAAGGCTCGCCTTCGTCAGCAGCCAACAGTTTCGAGTGGAAAGGCCCTTCTAGGGCGCACGCACGAAGAGCCAGAAACGTGTGTGCGCATCACACGCCCACTGACCCCAAGGTACATACGCCCTCGCAAACGGCTACCCCACCAGAGAGAACATAACCATAATTGCTACACCTCCACAGGTGTCAAGCTCACACTCACAAAATCACTGAACTCATAACTAGAAAAGGGTTGAGACTAATCGAATAATGACGCATGTATTCACTCCCCGAGTGGTAGCTATCCTGCCCCATCGGATTCACAATAAATCATAACGCGTATTGCATGACGGTTCAGAGAAAACTCCCAAAAGTGTTCCATGACGAAGACAGGGTGGGGAGCCGGCCGCACTCCCCCAATCCCAGGTCTACGACATGGCCAACCGCACCGCACCGCATATTCCATACTATATATTCTACATGTCACTCCATATATTAACTTCATCACAAACTTCCATGAACGTGCCACATAGCTTAACACCCACAGAAAAACTCACAAAAAACACACAGTTATACAATCTCAAACAGAAGTCACATAGACGCGTATATCTACCACACAGAATCTTCACACGCAGAAATTATCGAATCACACAGCAACCATCGAACCCAGGCGTCCAGCACCCGGTTCCCTCACAAAGATTACTTAAACACACCTAGTTCACCATAACGCATCATCATATTCTCCCATAACACACTACACGTATAACGCCGCAATGCAAATCACAATTTCCGAACAACATCCAACTTCCGAATACACACCAGAGTTCTCCAACACACACCAATAGTTCCAAAATACACATTACATTACATAACACATTACGAACGACTTGGGTCTAGAATTTTATGTATTTTTTTTTTCTTCAATTCCACAATACCTCAAACAAACATCCTGTACAACAAAATCAAATCAACCCCCAAATAGGATAATTTCACATAGAAAATCAAAACCAAATACAATATATCCATCACTGCATACACGTGATGGTACACATCCATATATCTCCACCAAGCTGACACTATACTAGATCGATTCAGACGCATACACAAAATGCGTCACCAATGGCCCATCAACTAACTTCACCATTTATCAGTTACAGGCAGAGCGAAATGGAGCCCACATTGAAAAAGTCACCATTCCATAAAAATTCAAACTGCAAAAACCTTGGTGTCTCCAATAACCAAGGTTTTATCCCTAAAATCTACAACACATCCATAGGCTGATAGGAAATCGAAGCCTAGCAACAGGTCGTCAACCAAGGGTGCCACCACTATATTTCCAGTACAGTGAAAATCGGAGATGGATAATGGGACTTGCCGAACTAGCATTCCCATACTGGTCATTCCTCGAAATGCACCAGTCAACCGAATAGGCGAAGACGACAACCCCTGAAGACCCAACCTAGCAAATAGATGTTCACTCATGACGGTGACTTGGGCGGCCGTGTCTACCACAGCAGTCACCGGCACAGACCCAACCTTAACTGGAATGGACATCGCCCACCCCTGGGAACGAGACAGTGTAACATCTCTGACTGCTGCAGTAAGTTCAGTAACACCTGCCTCGTCTCCCGTGGACGACCCCACACCGCCATTTGCAGTTGCTAATTCAGCCCACCCATCTAAACCACGTCTAACAGGACAAAAACGGCTTATGTGACCGGGTTTACGGCACGAGTAACAGAGTCGTGGTGGACGGAAGGGTCGCGATGACCGACGGCGAGGGGACCTCATATTTATCCCTTCCCCTTCTGCCTTACAAGCATCAGGAAAAGTCTCCCCCACTGAATCAACATTAACAGTCCTACATGTAACCGTCTGAAAACTCCAGTCTCTCAGATTATATCGTGAGGAGTTCACATAACTCAAGGCTTCCGAGATTGTTGTGGGGCTCTTTTCCATAGCAAATCTCACAGCCTGTATTTCCCTGCATCCCCTGAGAAAATGTTCCACCGCTACTGACTCAATAATCTTTTCCGGTGCATTCGGATACCCGTCCCTTGCCAACCTAGCGCATCTAAAAGCAAACTCCTCTAAAGTATCTTCGGGACCCTGCACTTCCGCTTGCAAACGCTGCCTAACTGCACGCGGAGGTTCCCTACTATTATAATGGCATTCCATTGCTTTGAGGAGCATATCAAACGAGGCTTTGACTGCCTCCGATTGATAACTGTAAAACACCATGGCATCGCCATGAATACAGTCCGTTAATTTCCTAAGACACTGGTCTTTGTCCCACTTTCTACTTTCAGCTTCCAACTTAAATTTAACCCTAAATGGAACCCAGTCCCCTCTGGTCCCTGAAAACACTAAAGTCTTGGGAAGCCGGGGACTTTGACTACGGTAGCGTTCTCGGGATACATGTCGTTCGGTTGATCTCGATCTGGACGAGCATTCGATACATTTACTAGGAGATGCCTCAACCTCCCCCTCGGTATCAGTAGCGGACACATCGGCCAGATTCCCATTATCTATATCCCCTTGAAGATATTGTTTCCCTACCATAGCATTGTCTAAAAACAACTCATTCCTATTTACTGGGCATTGGAAGTTCGGAGCTGAAGTGTGGCCACTGGGCGGCCACTGATGAAATACATTCCTAGCCAGGCCAGCGTCCAGTCCTGCTGTTCCATTTAGATCTAGTGGACATGGGGGGTCGGGAAGGGCAGCTGGTGCATTTACTTGAACATGTGGTTCATTTTGATGAACCGGGGCTGCATTCGGTTGATTTGCAGTCTCTCCCTCGCCCTCAATCAATTGTTCAGGTCTATTATTTACAACAACAGGAGTTGGGTCCGCCTGACCAGCGTCCCCCGTTGTCTGTTCAGACGTCGCATGTGATGAAATCTCTGACCCCTCCCTGCTTGGAGCGCTAAGCAATGTAACAACAGTCCTCATATCTAAACCTACTTGTTCCATCTTATCATCAACTTGCTTCAACTTACCACCAACTTGACCTACTTTAGACCTACTTTAGTTTCCACTTGTCCTACTTTAGTTTCCACTTGTCCTACTTTAGTTTCCACTTGTTGACCTAGTTGTTGACATTGTACCACTATTTTCTCATCCAACTGGCCTAACTGAAGCTCGTATGCCTTGACATCGTCATGCAACTGGCCCATTTCTACATCCAATGCATTTACTTGAGCCGTTATTTCAACTTTCCATGATCCAATGATTTCTTCAAAACGACGGTCAACCAAAGCATTAATGTATTCCGGACTTCCCGACAAGTCTAAACCTATAATCTGCCCCTCTAGCACTAGATCGGCTATATGCCCGGCACTAAACTGAGTCGCCTGCATAAAATGCTTAAAATTAACCAACCTGCCCTCTTCCTGCAAGGCTACCACACGTGCACTTCGACTACTCCCCACCCCTTTCAATTTTTGCAGTGCTTCCTCTGTAGCCACTGACACATCAATGGGCCCTAAATCTGCCATGTTAACAAAAGTGGAACGATATACGGTATATGCAAACAAGTCCAAAAAAATAAGGAATACCCAATCAAAATCTAGTCAAATAAATTCAAATATATCAGACTTTCAGTGAGTTTCCTTCTAGAAACTCACTAAAGCAACTGAAAGACAGCCCACATTGGTATGTCCACTACAAAACAACAAATCTTACACCAAAATAAATAGCAGCGTCAACTCCTCACACTCAGTTTCCACTCCAGAAACTCATTAAAGCAGAAGACCGTGTACCTCGTTATTTCCCCTAGGGAACACCAAATTGGACACGAAAAATGAAAAGCAGTGTCAACTACTCAAATTCAGTGAATGAAAACAAATATTTAAACATGTGCAGGTTCGAGTTCAAACTGACGAAACACTTTTATGAACCAAATTAATTGTGCCTAATCAGCCATATCCATTAGGAAAAAAGAAAAAGAACAAGACCCATCTCTAGAACAAGTGCAACACGTGTTACCACACAGTCAACACGCTGTTGCAGCTTCTCTATTAATCTTGCACTATTTCAATTTACAACTAATTATGAATAGGGCACTAAAGAAACCCAGGGTGGGTCTGGGGGGGGGGGGGAATCAATTATCAATTGTGCCCGGAAAACAAAGTCAGGCCACCTGTGCTTAAATTAACACAGTTTTCCGTGCCTGGAGGAATACAACACAGAATACAAACTAGATTTTAAACTCGACCACATCGAGGAGTCAATAACTCCGAGTTGAAATACAAACAGGAAATAGCCCGTCTCGAGATGGTAAACTGCATCAAAATTTTAACTCATGAACAACCTTCAGTCTATCATTCAGACCCCTCAAGGATGAACATAGGCAAGTTCCCATTCAATTAAATTTCATAGCTTAATTTCCTAAACTGATCCAAGAGAAGGGAGAAAACAGACAGGATATATAAATTATTAACTCAATTCAAAAGGATTGAAGGGAGTCGGATTACTATTGTCGCAGTGACAACACCATGGCTTCGCCATGAGTACTATAGTATATGGCAGCGACAACACCATGGTATCGCCATGAATGTGGCTCGCATGACTGATAATGCCCCAAGCTGTCAACTGAGCAATCAGAATCATGTATTGGACAACCAAAATGTAGGCAATATATATATATTATTTAGCCGACCAGTTGACAGCCGACAAACCGTTCAAAAAATGTATATATATATATCTTGAAACAGAAAAAACGGGTTTCGCTTTTATCAGGACGGGAAAAAGTTAGCAGAAGACAAAGTCACATTGACCCGCGAGCAATCTGAGCATTTACTATTGTATTTCAACGCCCAATTGTATTCCAACTACAGATTTCTCATAAACGTTGACAAAATCTCCAATCCCAATCCAAAGACCCATCAATACTAACACATAGTAGAAATCTCACACAAAAGTCAATCTCAGAAACAATACAATTCAATCGTACAGAAACACATAGACAACACCACACAGCAACACCTGGAGTGACAATGGACAAAAACTTCCATAAAAATTTTAATCTCCCCAATATACAAGCTCTATATGATAACCCAGTAAAAATATTTGAAAATTGTATAACCCTACCAGGCTCAAATTATTCCATATTAGTCAATTTGTCCGGTTTTTACCAATCTATTGACCACGAACGGCCAAAATGCCACTACTAATAACACTTCGCGTTTATCACAGGACAATAATGCTGTATATACGACGACACCAATTGCAATAAATGAATAGAGTAAATCCACTATTCCCAAGAACTGTTGACTAGTTCAACTGGCTAAATACCAGGAATATATCTAATAACACGGACCGAATTGAGCATATCGAGTCTCTCAAAGAGGCGAAACAATTAATTTCCACATTACACAGATCTATATATGCTGTTGACAGTGCTAAATTATACCGCATTGGCCGTACTATAACACAGCGCGCCTATCACGGTTTAATAATACGCGTACTGTATATACAGCGACACGAAGTTTATTGAATGCATACAACCGATGCACTGTTTACGAGAAATGTTGGCTAGCTCAGCCGGCAATACACCAGAAAAATATTTGATATCGTGGACTGAACTGAACACACGACTAGTTTCATGACAAAAGACGGGGAAAACGGCTACCCGACCCCTACATGTATGTCACACAGACCGATGTGATCATAAAATCAAATTTCACTATCACGTAGCTAGCCTATCGGCCGATACAAAAATACCTGTCTAACACAATCAACAGCCTGCCAGCCGTGACAAGATTTATACAGAATTATCGCGACCAGAATAGCCCAATATCAGGATAACCGACTCCCGGTAAATCAATTCTACATACACTCAACCTGTGCAAAGCCGGCCAAGAAAACAGGGAAGGTGGGGAACGCGAAGTGAGAGGACAAATGGCCGACTTCCACACCGCGTTTGTCTACCGGGAATTTATCACAGTCTGGTTCAAAGGCGTAAATTCTCAACCGTTACAAATTATTTTTTTAATCTGACGCCAGATGTAGTAGCGTTGTGTGCCTAGACTAGCAACACCTACTGCGATATAGGCCTAAAATATCCCCCATTAAAATCTTCCCTCCATTCCAACCCGAATTCTATATAAGCGTCTTGCTCGCTCTAAATCTCAACCCAGTCTCCCGATCTCAGAGCATGCAACGGAGCATGCCAGTTCAAGCTCCTGGCCAAAACCGGTTTGGAGCAATCTCCTGGCATGTACGATTTATTTCGAGGTAACAGGGCTAGCAGTTTGGATCGTAAAGCTATCCCTGCAACACAGGATACAACTAGCACGGCTTCCTGTGAAGTGCTGTGTGTAACTGGATACCTACTATTTTCCTTGCGGCTTCATTGGCGCTCTGTAAACAGGTCATGGGATTGGCCTGTTGTGTCACAGTGCACATCCCAGGTAATAGAAAGAATTAAGGGCGTTAGCTCCTCAGACAGCTTGTAACAAGAGACGACTAACTGGGGCACCCTTCTGATTTCCGGGTGTGAACTGAAATACGACCCACACGTTGTGATATGATTGAAATATTGTTAAAACCGATGTTAAACCTTAGACGCTCTGTAATACAAACAGTGACTCTATAGCACCACGTTGATGCTCTGTAAAATTGTGTTGGCGCTATATAACAGGTCAACACGGTTATCCGAGAGTACTCTCTGTGTGGTTATGTGTGCCAAATATCTATAGCTATGTTTGAATAATGTTTGCACATCTATGTGCGAGTGACGTTCCTATAGTTATGTGATCTGTCATCTCTGGCTCGATTCCCGTGTCTACATGTATGTTAAATATCAACATACTGTTACTCGTTCATTTTTGGTTAGTGTATAGTGGAGTAGGTTGGCGCCCTATGGGCGTGAAGGAGTGTGCAGGCAGATCTCCAGTGCGCACCCGAGCATATCTGCACTTTGTATAATACTGATGACCTCACAGATGACGCCATAGTCACGTGGACAGCACTCAAGTCGTATTTTATACCAAGAGTGCTTCATAACGAGACCCTGCATGTTATATTCGGACCTACGATGGCCAGTATATAACCCAAACACTTCCTTACGCACCCGACAATGCGATTACCTCTACTCTACTGTGCATGCGCACCGTGGCGTTACTTCCTGGAAAATCCGCCCCAATTCTCGCCTACACCAGGACACCATACATGTCATATCTGGATGAAGTATGGCCCACCCAAAATTTCCAACGAGCGTCCCTACGCATGTGCACAATGACGTCAGCAGACACAACACGACAGCCCTGGTAACAACATCCCCGGTCTTGTTCTACAGGAAGAGAGATTCCAGACGACATCACACATTTGGATCAAGGATGATCTCTAAATCGACCAAAACATGCCTTCTCTCTACAACACCCTGACTGCGCATGCCCACCGTGACGTCACTTCCGAGAAGAAAAAGAACACCCCAATCATAGCTTACACGCCGAGATCTTCAAGACTACACCATGCACTGGCAATTTGGACCCAGGATGACACCTAGATCGCCCAAATATGCCCTTGCGCAGCAAAAAAATGCCATTTCTCTTCTATTTCTCGAAAGTGTATGCGTATCATGACGTCATAATCACACCCGGACTATAGGACGCTGTATGACTATACAAAACGAGTTTCAATGCTACACGACCCATTCGGACCAAGGATGACACCCAGACGACCGAAACACGCCCTTGCGCACCGCTAAATGCCATCTTTCATGTCACTTACGAAAAATTGATGAGCAAAAAATTGATCAAACAATAAAAACACGAAGACGACATCCTGCACGCCATACTTGGATGTCCCCTAGATTGCACAAACACGCCCCTGCGTACCCTCAAAATGCCATCTTTCTCTTTCTCTACTCCTTGACTGCGCATGCACACCCGTCACTGCTGGTCAAAACCAGCCGTGGTTTAGTCTACCCGCCGAGATCTTCTAGATGACACCCTGCACAACCCATTTGTGCCCAGGATGAATCCCTAAATCGCTCGTCACTTCGGGTGAAAACCACCTCAATCGTAGCCCAAACATGCCGGGAGCTTCAAGGCGATACCCACCTCTGCCTCCTCGAGTGAGCATGGGCACGAAGACGTCACTTCCAGACAAGCGTAGTGTACACTTGAACGCTTCATGATTATACCCTACACGACCAATGTAGTACCCTACACGACCAATTAGGCCCAGGTATACCCCATCTAGACCCACTTGACTGGATCACATTTTTTAGCTTAAAGTCTGTTTTTCCGCAGTTTTTACGAGAATCCCTGAATCCTATTCTTGCTTTCACTCCGCCAGTTTCATAAGCGGAAGTGACCTCGCACCGGAAGTGATCTCAACCAGAAATGACCTAGAAGCGGAAATGACGTACGGCTCACTTGCGACCCACCCTTCCCCATTTACCCTCTTCAAATAAAAAGAGATTTACGCAAGCAACCGAGGGGTGAAAATGAAGAGACTTCTCCATCAGCACAATCCACAGATCATAAACATAATAATTTTCAGTGATGTACTGATTTTCGGCCAGTGTCCTTGACCTCAAAATGAATAGGCTTCATCTTCGACAATACCCAAAGTTTGGTACCAATCCATGACCCGGAACTGGAGACCACAACTTGCAAATGTGAACGGACGGACAGAACTAGCTATCACAGTATACGACCTCGTCTCCTGAAAGGCGTATAAAGATGAAGATGGGCCTCGTCGTGATATGACTGAAATAGTGTTCAAAGCGACGTTAAATCATATTCACTCACTCACTCACTCGACAATCACTTCGTGTATTAAAGACTGCAGAATAAAATAGCAATGATCGACATTGTCTGTGGTTTTATTTTTATGTACCCTCTGCTCTATCTGCTTGTCCACCATCTGTCCTGATCTTCTACGCGAAATACAGCCTAAACGGTTGAAGCTAGATGTAGATATGAATTTGTAAGGATGACATGCCCCCAGCTTGGCTGATCTCTTCAGTTGAATAGAGCCAAAACAGTTAAAGCTATGGAAATTAGGGCATGAGTTCCTTGGAAGGAATGGCATATGCCGGTTATCCAAATGGGATACACTATGCCCAGTGTAGTGTTCTGATCAGCATGAATAGGAGTTCTACTTGGAATGGCATATGCCAAGCCATAGATATGCTATCCTTTCTTCGGGGAGTTCGAAAATGGATGCCAGGGAGTTCCTACGAGTTCCAACTCGGCGCACCATGCCACACCGTTTGGAATGCCTTATGCCAGTTCCTAGTTTGCCCTTATTTCAAGAAGCTCCCTTACCAGGCCAGAGACCTCTGACCTCCAGTTTGGTACGCGACACATCGTCTCCTCCCAGACCAACAAGGGCAAAAACAGGCTTCGTCTCTCCTTTTGTATCCCCTAACTTAAATGTTGGGATCGCAGTAACCTTCACCTTGACCTAAATTTTGGACGTGACATGTCGACTCCCCTTAATATATGCACTGACACAAAACAAGGTGACTTTTAATGGTTTCGGGGTCACATGACCTTGATCTTTGACTTTCTAAATTTTGGTACAGGACACATCGTCTCTCCTTAAATGTATCAACATAGGGAGGGGAATTTGGATTAATGTCACATGAAAGGTTATTTCACGCATATGGTGACAGCCAGTTTGGTTGGTGAAAGAGGCCGGAGTAGCCGGAGAGAACCACCGTAACTGGCAAACTTTCACACATGCACCATGCAGAGGAGCTCCAACCAAACTGTCATAGATATATAGATAGGATATGAATGGTTCAATAATTTCCTGTCAGGCCAATGACCTTTGACCGCTGACCAGGACCTTCGTTTTGGTATGCGACACTGAATCTCCCCCGAGGGTCTCATAGACCGGACATCAGCGGACGGACAAACTCACGGAAATCGCCATCACAAAATACGTACGCCTTTAGGGTGGGCATATAAAACTGTCCAAAATAGCACATGCAAGTATATAGATACATACCACAGACTTGTCAGATTTGTTGCACTTTTGTTAACATGGTTAAAGATGTAATCAGCCTCAAAATCGATGGATTTTGTAAACTCTCCCCTGTGCGTTGTTTAGCAAGGAAAATTACTAAAGCATCATATGTATTATATTTGATGGTATAGTGGGATCGCGATATACAACGGATGCAAGAATATCTTGTCAGATAAATTTGTAACTCTGCTCACTTCGACGTGCTTTCTGTTTCGCCATCGAGTGTGTGTTGTTCGCGAGGAAGAAAATGACGCAGTGACGTGTGAGTGACGCAGCGACGCTGACGAATCTGAATGCTGAACAGCTGCAGCCGTGGGATTACGTCATGGCTCATGCCTAAGGTTCGGTAATGTCGCATAGCATACGTTGGCAGAATGCACCACACGTCTATACGCTGGACACGATCGTGGAAAAAGACGCGATCGTGGAAAAAGACATGCCGTTTATTTTTAAAGATCAATTCCTTCTATTTTCTCGTGAATGATAGAAACAAGTTTTTTTTTGTGTGTGACTAAATGTGTTTTATTTTGTACCTGTTTCAACATGTCACTTTCGCGGAGTTGAAAGACATCGATTTCAGCCTAGATTTGAGGCTGATTACATCTTTAAGGATCTGTGAAGGGTTCGTCATAGCCTAGGCATCCTGGCTTTGTCACAGATCTGTCATGGGTTTGTGAAGGATTTGTCCCATGTTCGTCCTGGGTTTCAAGGGCTCGTCACACATTTGTCATGGGTTTGTTACACATTCGTCGTGGCGTCTGTTACACATTGGTTGTGGGGTTGTCAAGGGGTTGCCACACTCCCAATTTGTAAAATCTGTCACAGTGTTATCAGAGATTTAAATCCATCATGAGATTTTGAGGGGTTAGTCAAGGATGTTATAGATTTGTAAAGGATTTTTCATGGACACTGGATTTGTCACAAATCTACCAATTATTTCTCAAGAAAATGTCAAGGAATGCGTAGGGATTTGTCATGAATTCTTCAATGATCTGTCACACATTTATCATGGATGTGTTGTGAATTTGTCATGGGTTTATAAACGCCGGAATGTTAGGTTTCACCTTGAACTGAAAGACTAGAGTATGATTTGGGATGGAGGTCAGTAGGAGTAAGCAATTGAATGAATATGATTTAACGTCGCTTTCAGCTATATTTCAGTCATATCATGACTTTGGTCCTGTTCTCTTTCACACCCGGCGGGAACCCAATGGGTAGGGCCCTGGATACCTTTTTACACCCGGCGACCTGTGTGGGTACCATGCTTTTTCACACCCAAAAATCTCATGGGTGCCCCAGTTAGTCGCCTCTTATGACAAGCTGTCTGAGGAGCTGAGGTCTATTCTTATCATGACCTGGGGTGTACACAACCACATCCCAGGTCAACCCGGGGTCAGCAAGAAAACACAACTGCAGGTGAGATCAATGCACCCATAAGACATCAGTGCAATCAATTTCTCAAATTATAAAGAATGTGGAAAAACAAGTGGTTAATTTTCTTTCATTTTCATTTTCTTCAGCAATAATATACAAATTTACATAATGGAGACTGTCTAGATGGTAAAGCCAGCGGCTGACTGCTCAAACAGTACCGCTTTTCATCACAATCATGGCGGTAGCAACACAAACGCAAAAATATGTACATAATATTCTTCCAACGTTTCATTCCAGGTTAGATGCATCGTGTTGGAACACTTGTTAAAGGATATACCGGATACTTGCAATTTTTATTTTATTTTTCTGACAAGGCGAAATTTCCAAAAATACCCCAAATTATTATAATAACCAAATCTTTTGTCCATTGATACCTTGAGACATGAAAGGACCAAAAAAATAGTTTTCGATGAAAGTATTTTACTCGTACCTCTGTGAAGCATAGTAAGTCAGTTCAAGAAAATAGCCATGTTTTAATGGTGTTTGACATGAAATTATGAGAGTTTGATAATCTAGTGCTTTTTGTGGAATTTCGACTTCGCAAAAAAGTGTCATAATCTCTCCTGTCACCCTTTTCCTTCATCTGGACAGGCTGTTCCACAGTGACAAATGGACATCTGAGGGCTGTTCTAATAACACACACAAATTCTATCGCACATTCGCACGGGGAACTAAAGTTATTTCGTCGATACTCGAGTTTTCTTGTTCCAAGAAAAATTGGCCCCATATGATTTCTTCTTAAATGTCCGCACAGCCTTCTCTTCTACTTCAAATTCCCAACCTGTTCAAATAGAAACAGAAAAAGGGTATTTATTTGAGATGAAGAAAATTGCTGATATCTGGAAGGGTATAAACCAGTTTATTCGAAATCACTCTAGTGTCTATGAATAAAATTCATGTGAATGGTAGAAATTTTAATAATACAGGGGGGAGAACTCTGGTGTGACTCAGAAACACAGCAACGGTGGTATGCACACATGTTTTGTCAAAATTTTGAAGCTTCAGCTCAGTGAATTAACCTAATTCTCCACACAAAGTATAGTTGCTTTATATAATTTCAAGTGCAGCCTGGGGTAAAAATTACACAAATTTGAAAGAAAAATCTGTATTATGAACTCTTATTATTGAATGGCATGTGTAGCTGTATGCTGAATATAGATTTGAAGATTTTGAGACAAAAAAAATATAAAAAAATTCTGTGGCCATCAGCCAATCGAAACCATGACCCTCCAATTATAGGGCCAGCATTGCTCAGATGTTAAGAGCGACTCCATGGATCAATTTCATCTAACGGATAAAATATTCTCTCTTTCAGAAGTTTGTTCCATATCATCCTCACGAGCCAGTATATCGATCAATCTGTTATGATCGATACAATGGCTTGGTTAGTTACCCATACCAGTTCTAGATATAAACAGATCAAGGGGTTTCCTCTAAACCAAACCAATCAGTGAACGCTAAGCTACATGCAGCTGATTATGCCAATCTGCTGCGAGGTATGAGATTATGAGGTATGAGAGTCCTGTATGTGACAGGATTGAATTTCATCATGGCCCAAACAGCTTTGATGTCCGGCTGAAATTGACATTGGAATTCAAAGCAAAAGCAGCAGGCTTGGGATACGGACATGCTAATTCAAAACAAGCGCAGGGGATGAAGTGACTCAAGAACTCATTCGAATCATCAAAAATGTCCAGGTAATCCCTCTGCGAGGATTTAGGATTTACCTGGACTTGTGAAGATGGTTCCATATTTACAAAATGTTTATTAATCGTTCTCTCAAAAGTTACTGGCTAACAAATAATGTAAGAAGAATACTCTATAGATTTTCATCCGAATCCTCTCGTCGGCAAAATAAGGAGAACCGTTGACACAAGAACCGTGATTTTTTGCATGAAGGTGCATTAGGGGACTGTTACCAGCAAGTTCTGAGCTGGCCTACTTTTGATGGAAATTTCTGGTGATTTTTGATGAAATTCACAGGTGATTCTGACTTGGGCTGTGACCATCTTAATATAGGCAGGATTTCAACTTGGGGCGGGGTGATTTCCAAGAATTCAGTACGAGTCGGAGTCCTAATGCCTACCCTACTTCGTAGGTCCTGTGACGTTTAGTCACACTGCCATGTCATACAGTGAGGGAAACGATTAGTTTATATGTGAAGCTTTTTGTAAAAGATTATGGTATTCCATAAGATGGCCTGCGGATCGCGCTCCTCCATTATTGCGGAGCGATATCCGCTACTTTACCAATATTGTTCGGTCTTCATATGGCAGGGAACAGACGCGAGAAATCTGATAAATTACAGGCTTTTCATACCACTTCTGAAACATATATTGTCTGCGCTTACAAAAGATACAGATATGAATAACTTCCCTATCATCCAAGAGGTGTTGTAGATCTGTAATTTTGAACAAGTAGGACAGTCCATGACTCGAAATGGTGAGTTACATCAGGGTTTATACATGTACGTCGGTAGAGTTTAGCTGACTGGCCGACTACATCATGTGGTGTTGCTTTCTGAGGATTCCCCCTTATAGTCGCCAAAAGTAGGCTGAAAATGGATAGTCATGCTCCCAGGGGTTTGCCTATCCTATGGCGTATACATGTAGATGGCCCAGATGGTTACAGGTTACGGCGTATGGATGACCCAGATGGTTACAGGTTACGGCATATAGATGACCCAGATGATTACAGGTTGCGGCGTATAGATGACCCAGATGATTACAGGTTACCGCGTATAGATGACCCAGATGATTACAGGTTACGGCGTATAGATGACCCAGATGATTACAGGTTACGGCGTATAGATGACCCAGATGATTACAGGTTACGGCGTATAGATGACCCAGATGATTACAGGTTACGGCGTATAGATGACCCAGATGATTACAGGTTATGGCGTATAGATGACCCAGATGATTACAGGTTACGGCGTATAGATGACCCAGATGATTACAGGTTACGGCGTATAGATGACCCAGATGATTACAGGTTACGGCGTATAGATGACCCAGATGATTACAGGTTACGGCATATAGATGACCCAGATGATTACAGGTTACGGCATATAGATGACCCAGATGATTACAGGTTACGGCGTATAGATGACCCAGATGATTACAGGTTACGGCGTATAGATGACCCAGATGATTACAGGTTACGGCGTATAGATGACCCAGATGATTACAGGTTACGGCGTATAGATGACCCAGATGATTACAGGTTACGGCGTATAGATGACCCAGATGATTACAGGTTACGGCGTATAGATGACCCAGATGATTACAGGTTACGGCGTATAGATGACCCAGATGATTACAGGTTACGGCGTATAGATGACCCAGATGATTACAGGTTACGGCGTATAGATGACCCAGATGATTACAGGTTACGGCGTATAGATGACCCAGATGATTACAGGTTACGTATAGATGACCCAGATGATTACAGGTCAAGTATAGATGACCCAGATGATTACAGGTTACGGCGTATAGATGACCAGATGATTTTGAGTTATGGCGTATAGATGACCCCAGATGATTACAGGTTCAGTAGTATAGATGACCCAGATGATTACAGGTTACGGCATATAGATGACCCAGATGATTACAGGTTACGGCATATAGATGACCCAGATGATTACAGGTTACGGCGTATAGATGACCCAGATGATTACAGGTTACGGCATATAGATGACCCAGATGATTACAGGTTACGGCATATAGATGACCCAGATGATTACAGGTTACGGCGTATAGATGACCCAGATGATTACAGGTTACGGCGTATAGATGACCCAGATGATTACAGGTTACGGCGTATAGATGACCCAGATGATTACAGGTTACGGCGTATAGATGACCCAGATGATTACAGGTTACGGCGTATAGATGACCCAGATGGTTGTGGTAATACCTCTAATAATTCAATCACAGGAAGTGACATTTTTCACCATGAAATATGGGGGTGATCAAAATGATTAGAACAGGAAGTTGACAAAATGATTCCAATCATGCATATAATCTATTATTTCTTCATTTTTTCGATGACTTTCCAGGGTGATCAAATTTATTAGAAAGACCAATTGAATTTTGTCCCTAAAATTGGGGGTGATTGAAGTTTGATAGGGGGATTGAATTATTAGGGGTATTACTATATATTAAATACACATGTACATGACTGACCGTTCTTTTCACAAAAAGCCATGGCATCTTCCTTGGAGGTGAAATCCACTTGCATATTCGATAAAGGATCTCCCCTAAAATATAAAAAGTATGTGAGAAACGAGGCACACAATCATAGCCTTGACCTTGACTCAGTCTTAATAAATTAATATCCCATCAATGCTCCCCAATCGTATATGTCGCTATGTATGATCTTACTGATTTCAGTTGAATTTGGTGTTCCGACCGCCCAGGTCATGAATATTCAATAGTCTTAGGACATCACGGTTGCATTTGAACTTCACTTGCAGTCATCGCCTCCACTTTAACCCAAGGTTCATGCCAAGGACCAGTTCATAATTCTACCCCGCATTATGGTGCCAACCTGGCGGGAGGGCGGCAATATCAGAAGAAACCCCGACAGCGTAGCATGTGATCAGCTGAGCCAACCCAAAAGCACCTACATGTACCAATATGTGTTCCCTTCAAAGCACCATGTCGAGCTCTCAGGATTGGTTGACACTCACATTACTGCAAGCCGGTTAGATCCTGCTAGAGACATATCCAAATGTGGGAGCAGATGTGATTTAATTTTTAATTAGATTGAACCTTGACTAAAGGCTATAATCTAAAGATGACTAATAAAAATTGGTCTATTTGTCATGTACGGAAAACACAAAAGGTGACTACATGCACGACATGTAGGGAACCTTGTTAAACCTGGAGCGAGTGAGTGAGTGGATATGATTTAACGTCGCTTTCAACTATATTTCAGTCATATCACGATGTTGGATCCTATTCCTTTTCACACCCGGAAACCTCACAGGTGCCTCAGTTAGTTGCCTCTTACGACAAGCTGTCTGAGAAGCTGAGACCTATTCTTACCATGACCTGTGGTGTGCACAGGGCATTAAACCTGTATTGCACACAGTGCTTCCGGTTTGAAGATCCTTAGTACATGACGACTGCCCGATAAATCTCATTTGATCATGGCCTTACAGAAGCCCACAACTGGGTTTCACAATGATGATCAATATTTGTATTTACATACATTAAGAAATAATAACATTCTTATTGAGAAAACGAAATCTTACAGGTGTTGATAAATTTCGAATCGACAAATTTCGGTAACTTGTTTTTCTAATTGTCCTCGAGACACCTATTGGCAATGATTCACCTCAACCTATATTTCATGCAGTTTATGCCACTTACCAGTCATAAGCTGTACCTGATTTCATGATATTTATTATTGTTTGTTACAAAATCTGCATGTGTTTCTTGGTTTACTTTACTAACAAGAAATATACAGTATTGAAGGGTTAAGAGCAAGAGCCATAAATTATAGACTACAATCTCTACCTGTAAATAAAGTCTTAATAGGTCCGTGTAACCTTGCACAATTCAATTTTCGTTTTTTTGCCTTTGGTTTCTCAAAATCAAAAATTGAAATTTGATCGTCAATTTTCAATTTTCGTTTTCGGTTTCTCAAAATCAAAATTGACATTCAAATTTCGATTTTCGTTTTACTTCGCGCAAAAATGAAAATCAAATATTGAAAATTGCCTCGATTTGTCCGTTTTTCGTTTTTTGTTTCTTTATTTTAACTTTGACGCGTCAATGTTAACTGCGCACGCGCAAGGCTCCCGAGGATGGCCTGGTGGGCCACATGCCTCTCACGCTCCACACCTCTTATACGACACGATTTGTGTTTTCTATTCTACTCGGCGTACCGGAAGTGACATCATAACCCGTCCACGTGCGAACTTAACATTGATACGTCAAAGTTAAAATCAAAAAACGAAAAACGGACAAGTCGAGGAAATTTTCAATATTTGATTTTCATTTTTGCGTGGAGCAAAACGAAAAACGAAAATTGAAAATTGACTGTCAAATATCAATTTTCGTTTTTTGTTTTTGCAATCCCAGGATCAACATGAATTGCAGGCAAGCACCTAAAAGGTGCGTGGACCCCTCAGCCTGTTTTTTTTAAGTCAAGTAGGATCAGGGCTGCATCTAGAACCAGTTTAGTTTTGGAAAACATATGGGCACCCAAAACTCAAATGAAACAAAAAACGAAAGTGTTGTTGTTCAATTTGAAAGGATTTCTGAAGGAAATACTCCTAGAAAAAGCTTCTGGAAGCCTCAATATCGATCCGATTGCATAGCTGGGTATTGAATTTCATGTTAATAAACCTCTGTTTTGTGATTGATCACAGGCTCTTTGCGCCGAAATTCACTTAAAAAAATTGGACCCTCAATAATGAATTACGAAAAGGAACTGGGAGTTTGGGATCGGAACCTGCAAAAAATCCCAAGGGTATGCTCCAGGTATGCAAACTGATTCAAAATTGCACACAGTCAGGCTAAAAATGGGCTCTTCTAATCACTCTTTTTACATAATTTCCAAGGTACAGTAACATGTTTGGTGACAAAAATTGAAGCATTATGTTGTACCAGTTAAATGTGTGGACACAAATATGGTTCATACAAAAGTTTTAGAATAAATCATATGATGTAGAATAGAATGATTTAATAGCAAAATTTAAGAAAAATGTTGTCCTTCATTCAATGAGAACCATGAATGGATCAGGCTTTCTTGTATCAGGGAACCTTCAAAATTCACAACGAAACATGCAACCAAGGGTTCCCGATGGGCATAGATAACAGTGCAAAAGCTAAGCCATCAATAAATTAAAAAATTTAAAAAAAATAAAAATCATGAAATTATCATAGCCATCTGAAAATCTAATCATTTCATCTGTCAACATTCAGGAAGCTCTCACCAAAGTTTGGTCAGGCCTGACTTGATAGATCTGCAGATATTCAGCAGACAAGAACATGTTGATGGGCATAGATAACAGTGCAGAAGCTAAGCCATCAATAAATAATAATTTTTTTTTTTAAATCATGACATCATCATAGCCATCTGAAAATCTAATCATTTCATCTGTCAACATTCAGGAAGCTCTCACCAAAGTTTGGTCAGGCCCAACTTCATAGATCTGCAGATATTCAGCGGACAAGAACATGTTGATGGGCATAGATAACAGTGCAAAAGCTACGCCATCAATAAATAATAAAAAAAATAATTAAAATCATGACATCATCATAGCCATCTGAAAATCTAATCATTTCATCTGTCAACATTCAGGAAGCTCTCACCAAAGTTTGGTCAGGCCCGACTTCATAGATCTGCAGATATTTAGCGGACAAGAAAATGTTGACGGACGGACGTACGTACATGGCAACGACAAGACCCCACAGCCCTATGGGCTGAGGGGTAAAAATTGAAAATTGACGGTCAAATTTCAATTTTTGATTCTGAGATCACAAAAACAAAAAACTAAAATTGAAAATTTACGGTCAAATTTCAATTTTTGATTTTGAGATTACAGAAACAAAAAAACGAAAATTGAAAATTGACCGTCAAATTTCAATTTTTGATTTTGAGAAACCAAAAACGAAAAATGAAAATTGAACTGTGCAAGGTTACACGGACCTTGATACCCTAATTCTTCTAATTTTTCGAACAGCATTTTTAGACTTTGAAGCAGAAAAATCGATCTTTATGTCAACTGTGGCTGAATCCTGTGGCATGGATATGTTATTCATCCCAAGAACTGCAAAGATAGCTAGTGAAATTTGTAAAATGTTTGCAGAGTTTCTCTCTACCGTAGCCTAAATTTAAGTTTTGCCATCTGAATAGTTAGAAGAAATAGGGTACTTTCTGGCCACAACAGAAAATTGTCAAATTTATTGTTTACCTTTCGCCGACATTGTGACATTTCGAGCATAGCCCCATGCAAAGGTATGACTAAATTACACTTCAATATAGTACTAGTGATTTATTTATTGTCTCGGCATGGAGAGTAGGAATTTCCTGTTTATGGATCCACTGACACTCCGACTATACATATAATCCAGAACCGAATGAACCGGAAATGCAACACAACAATTGCAACGAATAAATGGAATCAATTGCATTGATAATTATTGACAGTACTTTCTGATGATATTACAAGTCAATCCTATTTCGTCGAAAATGATTCATGGTTTTTAAACTGCCCTCAAGTGCATGTCAAAACGGGAGTGGGTGATTTTCAACAGTATCAAGAGGAGTTCTGACAAATAAGTTGATGTACAGTACAACTAATATTTCTGAATACAACTCTTACAAAGTTAATCATTGATGGCAATATTTTGCGGGAATTCATTCGGATGCCTGTGAAATCAGTTTAGGCATGCTAACATTAGCTGGAGTATTTATGAGCATCGGATTATCAAACCGGGTAGACAACTCTAAATACCAAATGGTATCCAGGAAAGACAACTCTGCTTGCCAAAATATGAGTCCTACCCAAGAATTTAGTGCAGTCATGCTCGATTCTGTTTTGGGGTTTGGTTTAATGACCTCAGAATCAATGTGATGAAGCTACTCTCAAACATGTCAAATTTATGCAAAATTTGGAGTGAATTGAATAAATAGTATTTCAAATTATTGTGCTAATGGAGTAACTTGACACACGTAACAAAACACGTGGCCAGACAGCAAATGAATCATAATCTCCCAATGGGGTCCAGGTGGGGATAAAAAAGAGAGTGTCGCCACTTCTTGTCGTAGATTTCACACCACGTTATTCATGCAGGGTGAGAAAGCATACGAACGGAGTTGTTGAAAAAATGAATCCTCCTTTCTTGAAGAAAATATAGGCATATGTGTCTCATAGCATGACAAATAGAGATGATGTATTTTGAGCGATATATGTATCAAAGGACCTGGCATGGTTTAATGGGACTTTGGCCCCTATGGCATGTATGAAGTGTGGTTTGGAGTACCAAAATGAAATATCATGTACGGGAGATATTTTTCCAGTTAACGTAAAGTATATTATCTTGCCTTATGCTCCGAGTATTTTGTAGACCCTGGGTTTCACTGTTTTTTAAATAACAGCATCTTCAGGTAATGGATTTGTGCAGAATAGTCTATTTTGAGGTGAAAACGACACACTTTTCTCTCCGTAAACATATGGAGCCAGTCCAGAACCAAAACCGTTTTGGGGCAACAAATAAACTATTGACACGGTCAATATTGTGGGGTTATAAGTTTATCTTGGTTGTCGACTGGCTTCATGTGTTTATGGAAAGAAAAGTGCATCGTTCTCACCTAAAATGGACGATTTTGTACAAACCCGCTACAGTAACTTCAGGATGCTGTTATTTACCGTATTAAAGAAGCATAAGACCCAGGGCCTACAAAATACTTAGAGCATAAGATACTTACGCTAACTGGAAAATTTCTTTCGTACACGATACTTGATTTTGGCACTCCAAACCGCACCTCATGGGAGCCAAAATCTCATTAAACCGTGCCAGATCCCTCAACTTAGAACTTTCATAGCTGTCCTGGGCATTGCTTACGTGGATGTCCAGCCCATGAGTGGATTTTCCCATCTTTCCCTTGTTTCAAAATCCAAACGCCACTTGCGAGTGCCAAAGGACCCTGACTGCATGGCATTACGAGCTGGGACATAGATCTTAACTCTCCGGGTATTGATGTGTTCCTCTGGTACCCCTGACAGGGCGCTTATGTCCATCTGCAAGAAGGACAAATACATACTCGATATTAAGTGAGAACGACACATGTAACTTATATCAGATTACACATTTCTCACTTACGTAATAGGAAAGACTTGGATCCTCGAGTTGTTTAAAATAAAGATTTACTGCTGGCCAGAAATCTAACCCAGGAAAGATATGTATCACTAGACACATGCTAGATGAAGCTTACCTAATAAAGGGATAACTCTTTCAAGAGTAACTTAACTCTAGCCTGCTTTATATTTAAGTAGCCCACATCCACAGGCCCTTGACACTAGGAAGGGGGGGGGGGGGAGTGTAAGCTCTTATTGTCTGAATATGGGATCTCTATAACTCCTAGATCTGTGGTTCATTCTCGGACCCAAATTAAGAAAGAAATATACAGTCATGACAGTGTAGCTTTGCTATAAGGTGCCTCTGATATAGCACTGATTCTGAAATAAGATGGCTACAGTTTATGATAAAATAATATTTTGTCAATTTATCCAGAAATCACAAATCCCGGGGAGGTAGATAGATGACGCCTTTTATATCTCCTACAGGTGCACAATTGCTTGTATAATGCCATGTAGTTATACTGACCTTATCACTAACTGTGATAGTGGAGACATCGTCAGGTCTTTCATCGCTCACCACCTTAGGCGTCTTAACAGTAACCGCTGCATAGCTCCTGAAAAACATATAGTAAAAATGTAGATGTATTAGATTTTTTTTTTTTTTTTTTTTTTTTATCATCTCTCAGTCTGCCTACTCCATATCAAACTGTTGGTTCATCCTCACCACATGCCCCATAATTGTTGTTTTGTCCTAACAACCTGCACCATAATTGTTGGTTTATCTTCGCCACTACCCAATAATTGTTGGTTTACCCTCACCACCTACCCCATAATTATAGGTTTATCCTCACCACCTACCCCATAATTGTTGGTTTATCCTCGCCACTACCCAATAATTGTTGGTTTACCCTCACCACCTACCCCATAATTATAGGTTTATCCTCACCACCTACCCCATAATTGTTGGTTTATCCTCATCAACTACCCCATAATTATAGGTTTATCCTCACCACCTACCCCATAATTGTTGGTTTATCCTCGCCACTACCCAATAATTGTTGGTTTACCCTCACCACCTACCCCGTAATTATAGGTTTATCCTCACCACCCACCCCATAATTATAGGCTTATCCTCATCAACTACCCCATAATTGTGGGATTATCCTCACCAACTACACCATAATTCTTGGGTTATCCTCTCCACCTACCCCATAACTGTTGGTTTATCTTCACCACTCACCCCATAAATATATGCTTATCCTCATCACCTACACCGTAATTGTTGGTTTATCCTCACCACCTGCCCTATAACTGTTGGTTTATCCTCACCACCTACCCTATAACTGTTGGTTTATCCTCACAAAGTGTTGACTTATCATACTGCCTACCTACCTCATAAGTGTTGGTTTATCTTGACCACCTACCCCATAATTGTTGGTTTATTATCCTCACCACCTACCCCATAATTATAGGCTTATCCTTGCCACCTACCCCATAATTGTTGGTTTATCCTCATCAACTACTCTAAATTGTTGGTTTGTCTTCATCTACCTCATAATTGTTGGTTTTTCCTGACCACCTACCCCATAATTGTTGGTTTATTATCCTCACCACCTACCCCATAATTATAGGCTTATCCTTGCCACCTACCCCATAATTGTTGGTTTATCCTCATCAACTACTCTAAATTGTTGGTTTGTCTTCATCTACCTCATAATTGTTGGTTTTTCCTGACCACCTACCCCATAATTGTTGGTTTATCCTGACCACCTACCCCATAATTGTTGGTTTATCCTCACCACCTACCCCATAATTTCTCTCTCCCCCCCCCCCCCCTAACTTTATTTCCACCTTTGTGCAATGCCCAAAATGAGTTCATGTTGAAACTGAAAATGCAAAAGTGTTTTAATATTTTCCTTTTAAGTTTTTTTTATGGGCTAATTAATGGTGGAAATATCGGCTAACTTAATAATAATAATCGTTCAGTGTTACTTCAAGTAATTGGTCGCGTAATAGCTTTTGAAAAATGCCTCGAAATTGTCAAGCCCGGTCAAACTTCACATATGGAAATCTGCATTGCTTATCTGCCCTTGTTGGACGTTAGTTTGTGACACAACATCAGACCACCAAACCACTAACATTCAGTCTTGAGGCAGCTGACATCACTGTCGTCACATGTATGGAACGAAAATAGCCCAATGGGCCCCAATAACCCTCAACTATCCGTTATTGTCCACACTCTGACAGCAAACATGCATTGCACAAGATGTATTTTTAAGAACTTTGACAACAAGGTTAAAGGTGAACTGCAAAGCTTTTAATTTTATTTAAATTGTTGCTTATATACATCTTGTCTTATGTGACATAACTTTTATACGTTTTGGGGGCAAATATAGTTTGCAAAATTGTACTAATAACAATATCTAAGTTATCCTGTTATAAATCCGTCTTGAAAACTTGCATCGCTTGTCTCTCTTGGTTTGTAGAACGTTGTGACGTTATAGTGGTCCCCTTCATTCAAGTTTTATTCAAATGTGACGTCATGCTACGTCGGATGAATGAACGAGGACCACTATAACGTCATGACGTTCCAAAAACAACGAGAGGCAAGCGATGATGTTTTTAAAAGTTCTGGCTCTCGGTATAAGTTTTGACTTCTCATATACCCAAAATAAAACAATAACACACAGAACTATTACCACACATAATTGTAACAACTATAGAAGTTCTTGTTTTATGACATTTTAACAGAACATTGGAAAGCTTTTCAGTTCACCTTTAACAAAAATGTGATCAGGTAGACTAATTCTCTCATACAACAAATACATCCGAGCTCGGTCAATACTTGGATCGGTGAGCAGATGCTGTACTGGCTGGGCTGATCAGTGTCCAGGGTAATAGAAACTGTGAGCACTCTTGTGTTCTTGCACATATAGGCACCATCGTGATGTGACTGAAACAAGGTTGAAAACGACGTTAAACCCTACTACTCACTCACTCCGATATTGAGCCATGTCAGCTTTGCCGAGGCCTTAATTACTAATTTTTTTGCGTTGAGATTCTGGTAGACATGGTAGAGCATGACCGAATTCCTACATCTAAATATACTCATATCTTGTTCTTCATACTGCTATCAAGTAATTTGATCTTGGAAAAATAGATCAAGGTCAGTTATCTTCAACAAGTTTCTGGTCTAGTCTCACTTGCATACATGGAAAGTGAATTCAGAAATCGTAGATTTAACGTATTAATATTTGACCTTTAGAAAATTGGTCAAGGTCGGTCATATTCAATTAACTTCAGGTCCATCATCAATTGCATACACTGGTAAAAATTTGGAAAATGTATATATAATTCTTCATGAAATATCTTACTAAATAGAATCTGTCCTGGACAAAATAGGTTAAGATCAGGGCAACTGGACCATCGCCAGATGTATACGTACAAATATAATATTAATTTGGATAGCCTAGCTATATTTCTTCATGTTATATCATAAACAGTATATAAAATTGGGAAAAAATAGGTCAAGGTCAGTCAACTGGGATAGGCTTCAAGGATACCCTAGCTTTAATCCTTCAAAAAATATTGCAAATACTAGAATTTGACCTGATAAAATAGGTTGGTCAATTTTCAATAGGCTTCCGACCCATCACTGGCTGCAAATGTGGTATGACTTTAAAATGCCTGGTCATAATCCTTCTTGAGATATCGTGTCCACAACAAAAAAAGGCAGAGAGACAGACAGACACTGACGACGACAATACCCTTCTGGGAAAAATTGTCAAGGGTTAATAAAGGGATGACGGTTTCCGAAACAGAATTCAGTCGGTCTTGGGTACCAGTAACACTTTTAGATTAAACAGTGTTTGATCAGTACAGATTATGCATAATGTTAACGGTGCATAGGACCAGAACAGCTGACTAACATAATTTTTTCAGCCCTTGTCAGTCTATTTGCCATTTCTTCCCAACAATGCCAAATGCCATGGCTGGAGTATGGTCATGAAAATTCACCCACTTGTCAATCACGAGGAAGTTACTGAAAGAAGAAATTTGAGAAAAACAAGAGCCATGTCAAAACATCTCGCATGAGCGTATTGACTGTGGACAGCGAAAGATGTTGCGGCATGTGACATTACTCATACTACTAGTAGTCTCCCTTGCCTTAAATAAATGTAACATCAATGAGACACATGGGTTTGAGTCTGCACGCCACAACAACATTCGAAAGTTGAAAAGCTAATTAGAGGGGATTAGAACATGCACGGCAGAAAAGACTCCAGAAAAGAGTACCAGTATACGTTTTGAGATGATCGTGGTTGTAAGCATAATGTTCTCCTTCCCAAGTATTTAAGGTATGTGATTAGACACTTGGTAATACGTCAGCGATCCGATGACCAATGATTTGACATTTGACTCAATTTTCTTACGTCAGCTACCCGACCCTCCAATTGTTTTCACCTAAATAGGTATCAGAATTATTTCTCTTGCTTTGAAGCTCTCTATGAACACCTGACTTCCGCTCTGCTAAAATGTGCAGTTTTGATGGCGATTTCACGTTTTGAGCTCAGTGCATGTGGAACTTCTTTTACTAGTTGTGATCATTTGGCTTGTTGTACGCTTCAATTGTAAATGTTATCATGATCTCGTGGCTTCCCTGTTTACGTGAGTACCTTTATTTGTTATGACAAACATTTTTTTTTAACTTATCAATCCTAATATAGGGCTAGGTCTCTCCTCCTTTAGCAGGTCCGGGAAATCCCACTAACTCGCGTATATACGTCAATTCGCATATATAGGTCAACTGACCATTGAGTGATAGGCCAGTTAGCCTATATATATGGTTGTCGAACGAACTTTCCTCGCTCACTGGAAAACGATCTCAAAGTGCAAGATGATATGTATGTGAGAGACACTTGGAGTTGTACTCTAACTAACCTGCACATTGGTGACAAATACTTTTACGGCATGTCTCTGACACGAATTGACTAAAATAGACCCCCAACTTACCATTTCCCTCATTCTCGTACTTACGTTCATCTATCTGCATCAGATTTTTACAAAAAACAACGGAGCGTTTACATCAGCTGTCTATATCGTGGGCGCAGCCATTTGCAAAGACAGGGCCGCGTGCAACGCGAGAAAAGCGTGCAGTGGTCTTGCTGCAGTGAAATTCCTGCTAAGTCCGTTATCCGCATTCGGGAACTCCTCATATTTTGCACGTCGTACAGCTTTTGTTTTTCAAAGTGCAAAATATGAGGAGTTCCCGAATGCGGATAACGGACTTAGCAGGAATTTGACTGCAAGAAGACCACTGCACGCTTTTCTCGCGTTGTACGCGGCCCTGTCTTTGCAAATGGCTGCACCCACGATATAGACAGCTGATGTTAAGGGCAAACCTAAGAAGATTGAAAATTACTGATCGAAATGATAGTCATAGGCAGTGTTTGCCAAATATCTCCAAAATGGCTACAAGGATTTCGATGAAAATTTCGCATACATTGGTTCAGATTGTTGTGGTTATTCCAATGCAATTAGAAATCAAATATATTCCTATTTCACCAAGAAATCACTCTTGCAACTTACCGCATTGAACTGTAAGGATGCCTGGGTGCATTACTTGGATAGAAATTTAAAAACGCCCAATAAACTTCCTTTAAATCAATCACAAGAAGATCCTACACGGATAATTGGGAAAGGAATTGAGAATGGCTTCAAAATTGAAAATTTACAAACAGGAAATGAGCACAGGATGTAAATCTTCCACTGCCATTTTCTGCAAGTACTTCTTTTACAGCGGAGTTGAATATTCAGTTGGTAAATTTAACCCTTGATTACCGAATACAGCAGACATAGAACCATATTACACGAGTATACACGACGAATATTTGGGGGGTTAATCTACATGTGTGTTTATACAGTATACTCCCCCCGTTTTACATAAGAATGGAGCACATGGTCCTTGAGTTATGACCGGCTACAAGGTAAACATGCGTTGCATAGAGGTCTGACCTGTTCTGACAGATTTATTCACGCCCATAGAAGAGTATTGAACTTAACTATCATATTTCCAACTATATACAAGCATGATTATTGCCTATACAAACAGTTTTTGGACAAATACAAACCACAATATTGATGGGTCGCTTTCCTCCATGTGTTGTTGTTGTGTTGGAGGATTCCACACTTACGCCACACTATCGTCCGCCAGCAATTCGTATCTGACCGAGTATATGAACAGAAATGCCCAGCAAAATAATACTACAGGTATCAGAAACTAAAAATGCAAAAACAATTATTGTGCAAGTAAGAAACGACTAGTGCTCTATAGAATGTATTTACTAAATCCATTTACAAAAATTGACAAAAATAACTTGGAGTACACGATGCATGTTGACGTCATGGTTCGCTGATTTTCGCAGGAGTCGTCGGAAAACCCCGAATGCCATTTAACTCCCAACAACTGAGGCAAACCACCCAGATATATAGTCCCTTCACTAAAGGATAATTATTAATCAATAGACGATTTAATTGGTATTATGACAATCCATTAATACATACTAAGTGAACATGTAAGGATTCGTTACAGTTCGGGATGTTGAATGAATGTTAGATTTCCGGCGCATGTTTATGAAGCCAAGGTGCTTGACCCAGCCAGTTTGTGACGATGAAAATGGCGGGGCGGAGCTTTTGAAAAGAACGTAAAAATACACACGGAAATAGGTTAATAATCCAACATTTGCTTCATTGTGTCTCCCTTGGCAGGTAGTATTTCACTTGATATAAGTAACAATCTTGCTCTGTGTCCAGTTGTCAAGGACGGTAATATCATAATTTTTATTCTGTACCATTAGTAATATTGTAAACAATACAGCGAATATTACCTACCCATAATTCCAAGCGACAAGTAAAGTGAAGAAGATGCCATGGCGGGTCATTTGTCGCTCATTTCCTGCTTGCAAAGTTTCAATTTTGAAGCCATTCTCAATTCCTTTTGCTATTATCTGTGTGGGATCTAATTGTGGTTGATTTAAAGGAAGTTTATTGGGCGTTTTTAAATTCCTATCCAAGTAATGCACCCTGGCAGCCTTACAGTTCAATGCGGTAAGTTGCAAGAGTGATTTCTTGGTGAAATAGGAATATATTTGGTTTCTAATTGCATTGGAATAACCACAACAATCTGAACCAATGTATGCAAAATTTTCATCGAAATCCTTGTAGCCATTTTGGAGATATTTGGCAAACACTGCCTATGACTATCATTTCGATCAGTAATTTTCAATCTTCTTAGGTTTGCCCTTAAACGCTCCGTTGATTTTTGTGAAAATCTGATGCAGATAGATGAACGTAAGTACGAGAATGAGGGAAATGGTAAGTTGGGGGTCTATTTTAGTCAATTCGTGTCAGAGACATGCCGTAAAAGTATTTGTCACCAATGTGCAGGTTAGTTAGAGTACAACTCCAAGTGTCTCTCACATACATATCATCTTGCACTTTAAGATCGTTTTCCAGTGAGCGAGGAATGTTTGTTCGACAACCATATATATAGGCTAACTGGCCTATCACTCAATGGTCAGTTGACCTATATATGCGAATTGACGTATATACGCGAGTTAGTGGGATTTCCCGGACCTGTTTAGTGGAGAGAGAACTACTAGGTCTAGTTCCCAATGTCATGTCTTACTAATTTGTGGATAACGTTTGAGTGGGGAAATGTCTAGTCAGTGGGAAACTGTCTTAGACCCAAATCTAGACGCAGGCGTTTCCTGCAATATCTTGGCTATTTCGATCAGAACACTATTCCCTAGTTCCATTTATGTAGTTTGGCTAGTCGCTATATAGCTGAAATATTGCTGAACGCGACATTAAACCTTAATTAATCTCTAATTTGAATCGTTTATAATCTCATGTACGGAAACTGGACACTTGTTGGTCTGTAATGTAACCTTCCAAATGACCTACAATTTAAGCTCAGTATGTGACTTTATAGTATTATGGACCGGCCAGATATGAAAATACACAAATGGCCTTTACATCCACGCCATTTCCTGTCTATTCTTTTGATTCATACCTGATGAGAACTCTGTCAGTAAGTAGCCTGCTCGCTTGGCGAACCTTCGCCATGGAAGCCATGGTTGTTTTCCATTCTCGTCTCGCGAGACTCCCTACTGCGAGAAAGAGTCTCACGCGTAAATGGGAGCCATCCCCCCAAAATTTGGGGGGTGAGTAGGCGGCGTATGATTATCTGGCTTGTCACTGACCTGCTGACTCCGCCGAGTTAGAAGCGAATTGCTAAACATAACGTGGGCTATATAATTGGGAAATGACTCTTTCCGTTTCGGAGCATATCAATCGCGAACAAATTATTGTCGGTATGTATACTTGGCCGTGAAAGCGAGTTATCTAATACAGGAAGTAGTTCGCGGGTAGACACGGCTCGCTTTGAGAATGATGTCATGCTGCCTCGCTTTGAGATTGGAGATTCAAAAATGTCACCAGTTTACATGAGAGTCGCTTTGGTCTCCCGCGGGTAGACACGGCTCTCTTTGAGAATGAACAGACTGCTAGACTGGCCGCCGTCGTCTAATAACGTTGGGCCGATTGACGACAGGCTTCTAATAATGCCGACCTTCACTGTAGCGGCGATGTCATGACCTGTTGACGTGTATTTGTGACGTTATGCAACAATCGGATTAACAATTTCATTATAACGTCGTATTGTGACGTTGTGTAAAATTCTGCTGTGACGTTACGGACTGACGCGGACCCACAGACACTCTCGTCAAGCTGTACAGCCTGTTCTTGACAAGGCCGAACTGAAGGTCGATAAAAGAAACAATCTTTTACAGAATATCATTATATAACATCATCAGTTATCAAATCCTAAAGCAAGATGAAACAGACGCATATCTTGAGCGATAGTTTTCACATTGATCTGTAGCATTTCCTCTACGCATCGAGCCATTTTATAAACACTCCATGTTGAAGGTATGGGCTCAAATTTGGCCGCCATTACGTCTTTTCATTATTAGATACTGGTCCACAAGCTTAGCGATAGCGGGTCATGCGCAGTGGATGGGTACTAGTCTATTTGAGAATGGGTTGTTTTCCAGCGACACCTACCGGCAGCTGCAAGTTTATCTCCCTTTTAGCACATCAGAGGTGAATGAACTTAACGGCATCAGACTCCTAAATAATTTACACGTTCGGCAGTAATATGAAATAGGCAAAGCCTAGAAACGAACGAAGTATACTTCTTTTGTTCGCTTCTGACTTTGCCTTTTTCGTATCATTTTTTTTTTTCGCAAACCATATAGGTCTATATATGGAGAGACTGACTTAGCTATCAGAGGGGGTAAAGTTGTGAAAATTCGCCCGCCCTTTCTCGGCAACCGACCTTTTCGTCCAGGAGAGAAGTAGTGAACATTCCACTGATGTAAATAGTTTACAGGATGTACATAATGGCCTTCGTGTTAATGTTCCTGACTGCACTGTTGTTTCTGATTGCACTGAAATTATAGAAGATGAAATAAATGTTGTGAAAAATGGACTAAGATGCTTCTACTCAAATGTTGATATTCTAACTAATAAGAAGGATGAATTAGAAGTTCGTATATTGGAATGTGATCCTGACATTGTTGCATTAACTGAAGTCAACCCAAAGACAAATGTGAACTATGATTTAAAAGCACTTTTTGAATTTAAAGGATATTGTCCATTCTACTCAGGTGTACAGAAGAGAGGGGTACTAGTTTTGATAAAGGAAAATCTTCATGCACAAGAGATATTAGTGACTGAAGAAGTTGAGTCTGTATGGTGTGAGATAAAGCTACAGGATGGGGACAAGATGTGTGTAGGGTGTTGCTATAGAAGTCCAAATGCTCTGACAACAGATAATATTGTGCTAAATGACATTTTGCTGGATATATGTGCTAGACCTTACAGCCATTTTTTGATTATGGGTGACTTCAATTTTGACGAAATTCGCTGGTCAACCTACAGCCCTACTGAAGGAGAAAATCATTCAAGTACTCAGTTTCTCGAGTGTGTACAGGATTGTTTCTTGTACCAACACATCCTTGAACCGACACGATACAGACAGGGACAGCAGCCCAGTACATTGGATCTGGTATTAACCAATGAAGATGGAATGATCCAGGATATTGAGTATTCCAGCCCAATTGGTAAGAGTGATCATGTGAGCCTAGATTTTGTGTATTTGTGTTATACTGTCGGTGAGGAGTCCCTACAGGACAAGTACCGCTATGATAAAGGGAACTATTCTGCTATGAAGGTAGAGTTAGCAGTTCATAACTGGAATGACGAGTTAGATAGTTTAGATGTCGAAGCTACCTGGAATCATATCCATGACACTGTCATAGGTCTTATTGAGAAATATGTGCCTAAAGCTAGACCAACTGTGAAAATTAATAAGGATCGGGTAAAAACGAGGCCAATGTGGATGACAGATGTAGCTTATAGAGCAACCAAGACTAAGCATAGTGCTTGGATGAAGTACAGAAGGACAAAAACTGAGCTGGACTTCACTGACTTTCAAACTAAGCGAAATGTGGCTACCCGTGAAATTAGATCTGCGAGGGAGAACTATGAAATGAAACTAGCCTCTGAGATCAAAAGCAACAACAAGAGTTTTTGGAAGTATGCGAACTCACAGTTGAAAGTTCGCCGCGGAATCGGTGACCTAGTGGATAGTGATGGTAACGAGGTAACCACAAATAAGGAGAAAGCTGAACTACTTAATACTTACTTCACCTCAGTTTTCACGAAGGAAGATATCGGTGATATTCCCAGGATTGGTGTACAGACAGAGGAAGTAATTAATGGCATATCCTTCACAGTGAAAGATGTTATGGATGGTCTGTGTAATCTTAGAACGGACAAATCACCTGGACCTGACCAATTACATGCAAGAGTCCTTAAAGAACTCGGTGAGGTCCTGGCAATACCAGTATATAAACTATTTTGTAAGTCCCTAGATGCAGGCCAGCTACCTAAAATATGGAAAACTGCAACTATCTCCTCAATCTTTAAGAAAGGTGACAAGAAGGTGCCCTCTAACTACAGGCCTATTAGTCTTACATGCATACTGTGTAAACTCCTGGAGATTCTGGTGAGGAAGGATATTATGGCACACCTAGAGGACAATAAACTGCTTTCTCCCCACCAGCACGGTTTCAGAGCAGGAAGATCATGTACTACCCAGCTATTAGAAGTGCTCGATACATGGACAGAAATAGTAGATAGTGGTGGGTCATTTGACGCTGTTTATTTAGACTTTGCCAAGGCATTCGACACTGTCCCCCATCAAAGACTGCTATCAAAAATACACGACTATGGAATACAAGGCAAACTTTTCAACTGGATAAGTGACTTTCTTTCAAACAGATCCCAGAGAACTAGAGTAAATGGAGTATTATCTGGGTCCTCTGATGTTACGAGTGGTATCCCTCAAGGCAGTGTTTTGGGACCTGTATTTTTTATTATCTTCATCAACGACCTACCTGGATGTGTAACTAGTCTTTGCAAGTTGTTTGCGGACGATACAAAGGTTTCACGCGAAATCAAGTCGGAAGAGGACCGGATCATTTTACAGACTGACTTGGACAGGCTATGTGACTGGTCAGAAACCTGGCTCATCAAGTTCCATGTTGATAAGTGCAAAGTGGTTCATTATGGACGATTAAACCCTAGATATGAGTATTCTATGACGCATGCAGGTATCTCGACAACTTTAAGTGTGGTGCATGAAGAAAAGGACTTAGGAGTAACATTCGATGAAACTTTGAAATTTTCCATCCACACAGATTTAGTGAGCAATAAGGCGAATAGACTGGCAGGATTGATTAAGAAAACCTTCGCAAGTCGTAATAAGATAGTCATTATCCCACTGTATAAAACACTGGTTCGCCCACACCTTGAATACGCAAATGTGGTTTGGCATCCTAGTCTCGTCCGTGATATGCGGAAAGTGGAACGAGTCCAACACAGAGTAACTAAGATCATAACGGGTATGTCTAACCTGTCATACGAGGATCGTCTACGTGTTCTAAATCTCCCATCATTGTGCTACCGATGGTTACGAGCAGATATGATACAGGTCTACAAGATCCTAAATGGTTTGGATGATATTGATCCCACCACGCTGTTTGTAATGAGAGACAGTAGTAGTACTCGAGGACACGATAAGAAGATCCTCAAGCCTCAGTCGAGATTAAAAATGAAACAAAATGTATTTGCTGTTCGAGTCGTCAACTTCTGGAATTCGCTACCAGCTGAGGCAGTAAATGCAACCAGTGTGAACATGTTCAAAACAACATTTGGAAAACATACACAGTGCATACAGTACGAGACAGATTTTAGCTCCCCCCCATACAGTATCTACCTCGAGAGAGTGCGACAAGGTGGGCGTTATAGGCATTATGCCTTCTAGTTGCCCCAACGCAAGTAAGTAAGTAAGTAAGTAAGTAAGTAAGAACCACGCCGCCATCTTGCTTTACAACATGGCCGACAGCCGCCATCTTGCTTTACAACGTGGCCGACAGCCGCCATCTTGCTTTACAACATGGCCGACAACCCGAACAACAGTGATTTCAATATATTACGCAAACCGCGCTACGTGCCCAAGGATTGATGCGTTTACATTCACCTACAGACATCTACGCATAAAAATGAAATTTCCCCGGTGTAGTGTTCACATGGTCAGGAATGGGACTAAACTGGTTATAATGAAGGTAAGACAATTTTCCCTACTATATACTAATTTGTGCTTTCAATGAAAAATGTATCTTAAAATATTGCGAATGTGCGTAACAACAACAACATGGTAGGCTAGAATGATCGATTTCGTGTACCACAACCGAAAAAATGTCTATCTGGAAAACTACAGCGCCCACAATGTTGCTACGTCAGCACTAAATTCTATAGTTCTGGTAGGTTGTAACTCGAGCTTTATATTTCATAAGCTGCTTGAGAAAATACGTGAAATTTGCATTGATAAATGGTGCAAAACCGACAGTGCACTTCCACGCAATCGCACGAATGAAATCACCCGCTGAAATGAGCTACATTGTAGCAATCTAAAAATAGAGGTGTTTGTTGACATAAAAACAGCTGATGCAGGGGGACATTTCCTAGCATAGATATTATTAAAAATTAATGTATATTACATACGTGTACGACGTTGATTGGTGTTACTCTGTGATACTGGTCAATGATAATGGCTGGCAGGCTAGAGGTGAAGCAGGCAGGCTGGTCAGGTGAGGTCAGGTCAGTCAGAGAGCTCCCCAAAGTAGTCCAATGATTATAATCCATTCACTAAAAATCACCTAATTTTATACCTTTTTCACCCATTCCCGAACATTCCCGAACCACCCCCGCCATCTTGCTTTACAACATGACCGACAGCCGACATCTTGCTTTACAACATGGCCGACAGCCGCCATCTTGCTTTACAACATGGCCGACCCTTCACGAACATGCCCGAACATGCCCGAACATGCCCGAACCACGCCGCCATCTTGCTTTACAACATGGCCGACAGCCGCCATCTTGCTTTACAACATGGCCGACAGCCGCCATCTTGCTTTACAACATGGCCGACAACCCGAACATGCCCGAACACGCCCGAACATCCCCGAACCACACCGCCATCTTGTATTACAACATGGCCGCCAATGCCGAGTACACCGCCATCTTGTATTACAACATGGCCGCCACAACACCTATAGATTATGTTTATTACTAGGACGTCAGCGAAATACTAGTACCCATCCTCCGTATGGCAGAACTGTACAACCCAGAACAAGTCTAGACATGCCTTGATCACGTGATCGTCATTGGGAAACCCCCACTGGGGAATCCCCCGAAAAGTTCCGCCACACTCCGCCACCGGGGGGGAACAAAAAAGTAGGTCAATACGACTCGTAATCACCTTTATATACTACTGACGTCGAGTAACGTCATCTCGTCAGCCATTTGTCGACTATTTTTTGGACCGATTTTTCGAAATTCTAATTTTCCGATTTTTCTTTCATAAACTACCAAATAAAGTAGAGAATAACTACTTTTGCCCAATAAAATACTTTCTAGTACTTTTAGGCCAGAAAAATTCGAAGAAATGGACAGAACTGGCTGGAAAAAAACGAATTTCTGAGATACCACACGGCCGCCTTTTGAATTTAGCCATGATTCTCTGCTCGGCCAAGTCCTAAAATGACTCCAATATGATAAGCTTTAAAGTCACGAAGTTCCCGCTTCCTCTGTTTTGTCGTTATGGAGCAGTACAGGAAAGTTCACTAGCCCGCCCTCCATGATTGTCAGACATCGTATCCTAAAATGTTCTAAAAAATAATTAAATTGAGATTACAATGCAATTTTGTAGGCTCGCTCCAAGATAAATATACTTCAGAACATTTTCGACTCTAGATCTGCGTGTCATTTGTGCCTGGACTGCAACAGTTGAATATTCGCTCACAGGACGGGGAGAATTAAGACAACATTGAAATCTTCTCCAGGGTTTCACTGGCCTATGGATGATTAGCAGATGGCCCCTCAAGCCTATAAAAATTCCATTCTCAGTGCCTGTAACGGCCGCTAGATGGCGTGATCCGCAACTCACCAAAATGATGCGCAACTGCCCGCGCTGGTGCACTGAAGCGGAGGTTATTTTCTCATTGATTGACAAGTCCGATTGAAGATTTCTTTACATACAATTATAGACGACAGATTTCCCTAGAATATAAGACCAGCAGTCGCTCTCACCTCCTAAAAGAACAAGCGCTAGCAGTCTGGATGTGAAAAGTGATTCGGAACTCCACCAAACACTGTACCTTAGTAAAAATAAGAGGTCAGAGTTTTAATTTTCTAAGTAGAAGAGATAAATTCACTCTAGGAATATTTTTTTGAAGAAAATGTGTAATTAATAAAGCACTTTTACCGATAAGATTTAAAAAGCGCACTCGTGATTCCATCACGATTTTTTGTCGATTCCGTCACGGACTAGATTTAACCCCTGGGATGATCCAGTCGCGTTTTCCTCACGATGAAAAAAATCTTATCATCCTTGGGTACTGTATGTTAGTAAGAGATGTCATATAAGAATAGTCAGATTGAAACAGAGCAGCAAAAAAATAGACAAGCAACACTAGTCAAGAGTCATGTCCGTTTCAGGTGATTCCGTCACGAACATTTCGAAGCATGATTTACTGAAAATGCTGGATCATCTGTAGATTTTTCATGGATCCGTAAACAGATGTCATATAGAATAGCAAACTAAACTTGAAACTACATGGGTATGACCACGGAACTTCCGAGTACATGACTTTGAATAAAGAAAAAGTCTTCCCAACGGTGATTCCGTCACGGTGGAATTCATGATCTGTGAATCCGATCAACAACCTAGCCGGACAATCTGTCAAAAATTATCCGTCGTCTGGGTAAGGTTGAAGGGTAATCGGAAGCTCGGACTGTGATACAGGCAAAAACTGTTGTTGTTGTAGTCTAGAAAAATAACTGGCATGCACTCTATGGAGAAGGGCCTCGTGAGGCACAAAGTGCAATTTTGTTGTTGTTTATCTGCAAATCCGCTCAACTCGATGGGTATCTTTCACTTGTTCTCACAGTTGCCTGGCCTGTGTGATATTGGGTGGTCGAAGTCTACGTATAGTTTTTTTCAATAAATTATGGAAATTAATACAAACATATATACAGATATTTTTTAAATAGATTTTTTTATAAGTGTATTTCTCTTTCATCTTAGGCTCAATTAAAGTCATTCTCTAAAATGTGAAGCCGAGTTAATACAGTTTTTAATTATCTACCAAACCCTGTCCTCTATGACATAGAATAAAAGAGAAGTTGGGAATAGAACCGCTCAACACAGTCATTTCTAAACATCATCAAGTTGTACATAAGTATTTTTACTTACTCTGTACAAGCTGAGGGCATTTTTGTGGCTTTTGAAAATTTTGAGATTTTTGCGTGTCTGTCCATATTTAACTAAGCGACGTCCAAGCGAGCTAATGTACGCGCATTATATTCATATCAAATATGGTGCGGCTTGTGTTCAATGAGGCTTGGAATGTTTATACAATTAATTTTCTTCTCACTGTTACACAATGAAATTAAGTTTCAAATCATTTGATTCATCTCTTCGATGTAGATTGTTATGTTTCATTCGAGGAAATAATTTTAAAAGATACATATGACATTTTCTAACTTTACGGCTGGAGTTGTATCACAAAGAGCAAACGGCGTAAACATGCTTTCCCATCTCACCCACGCTCATATGGGTATCGATCGTTCCTATTCGAGGACACACTAACTGATGACCTAGTTCAGAGCCAGTGATTTGCTCGCCCTCCACCCCATTGAATATCAGTTGATTCCTAAGAAAATAAACATTACACATGTAATGACCACCTGCCGAGTGATACATGTGTGAATCGGTCAGACATTTCCAAGGATGCCAAATTCTAACTTAAAACAACCATGCCGGATTTCATTGCTTCACTGAGAATAATTGGATCTAACTTTTACAAAGCCTGCAGCTCCCAATAGCTCCTGGATCTAGAACACATAAATGAAGGGACCTAGTTTATCGGTGCTATGGCAAAAATATCATGTAGAATGGGATTGTGTGGATAATATCCTTGGAAGTTGAAGTCCTGCTGCATGCTTCACAAACATCATCAAAAGTGAAAATTATCTTCCTTGACCAGGTACGGACTTGAATGTGTGTCTAAAATGATTTAGCTTCTAGAAACAGACTTCATTTCAAATTTTAATTCCAATTCTGCTACATGTACATGTATAAAATACATACAGAATGAACTGCATACATAATAACACAAAGAACAGGTATATGTATCTCATTACATTCTTATTCAAAGATCAATACCTGGGTAATATTACAACAATACCATGGTGTTATATATTGTTATGATTGACTTAACTTTAGCTGCTGAAGATATTTCTAATTTGAGATCAATGAACAATCATACTAGATTTCATAACTTCATTTATTTTCACAATAAGCAACATAATCGAGATTAGCAAGTGAAGTTTTAAAACATAATATAATAAACAGCATGGGTCTCCTTCAGTTTATTGTAGACAAAAATACCCATGAATATATGTTACCATGATTCAGTCATAATATTACCTGTAATATATTGATGTCGACAAGGAATAAACATAATTATTTGATAGTATTACTAATTGTATGTTGTTTATGATTAACATGAACTTTTTATTTGCTGCGTAGAATTCAGTCACTTGTTCCATAGGGGCAATATTCTCATCAGTCATCACCATTCAATGTGAATGTGATACATGTACAAGTCCATGGTCATTGATACAGTAAGGTGAAGGCGAAGGTGACCTGTAACACCAGTATACAAAATTATACCGAGCGCATTGAATCCTCATCATATGATGTTGAGACAGATCAGAACGAAGTGTCGGTAAAATCAGGTGTGTTTTGAAGAGCATTCTCTCATCAATGATGATGCTATACTGTACACATACAAAATATGAAGTGTTGATGTGTTGGGCCTATAGCACAAAATCACAAGCAAGTTGGTACAACAACTAGGCACACGGTGTCTCATTTCTGCCGCTAACGTGTCGATTTGGGTGAGGGGATCCTCTCAGGGGGAGGTGGGGGTGGGATGGGGCCTAATGTCTCAAGCACTTTTCCAGGTTTTTCATCAATATACTCTATTCCATACCCCAATATTTCAAGCACGTCAAATCAAACAAAAATTATTTGCTGGGAATGTGACTTTCACATCCCTGTCTGGACATGCTAGTGAGGAACCCTCAATCCCAGATTAATTACCATTGATGAAGCTAACGTCCAACAAATGCAAAATTGAGCTTGGCATCCGGCCGTATGTTATTCAGTGATGTATTACGCTACGGACCCTGTTGCCTCGACGGAGGTCTTTGCGCTCATCCAGCGCTTGTTTTATTATGAGTGCTTTGAACTCCAAACTCTGAAAAGCAAGAGAGAATGTTATGCTCTATATCTTTGCATATTCATATCCCAAATCTGATGCCAGGGGGCGCTGCTAGGGGCGCTGTTATTAGTCGCTGAATGACTGGTCCCGAATAACGAACAGCGAACTGCGGTCTAACTTTATGAACGTTAAATAAAAGCATATACAAAACCCCAAACTGAGTGTGTTATTCGCTAAAGCCTAAACTGTTATTTACAATATTTATATGTTACTGTAGGCCAAATATATGAAATGCAGTAGGGGAGAGGGAATTAGTCCATTGGTTCAGCAATCTCCAATGAAAGCTTAAGTGAGCAGTTGGAAATAACGGAGTATCAGACAGGGCAATAACGGAGTATCATGACAGGGCAATAACGGAGTATCATGACAGGGCAATAACGGAGTATCATGACAGGGCAATAACGGAGTATCATGACAGGGCTTTTTAAAAGACGATTATAGATACTGTATCCTCAGAGGGTACTGGTCATTTCGTACCCAAACCACTGCGTACCCAACCACTTCGTACCCAGTCGTTTTCGTACCCTGACGTTTTCGTACCCTAACCTTTTCGTATCATGTACAATAACACCTTTTCAGACTCAAGTGTATTCGTATTAAACATTGTGAACATGATAACTGAAGATATAAATTTAAAAAAAATATATAGTTGGAGATGAATTTCCAACTAAAAATACTTTGTTTATATGACCGATACTACGGGAGAGTCGTACGGTGATCAGACGACTTCGTCCATCCGCTCAGGGAGTGAATACTGTTCACTTCGGTGTTCACGGACATAAGATCTAAGACTTGTAAGCTGATTAAAAGTTCTTGACAATGATCAGATCAATCAGATGAAAAATAAACAAATAAAAGTGAAATGCCGATCTCACATATAAAAATGATAAAATGTAGATATATGTTAGGCCATGAGATATATTTCATTTACAGACAGATTCACAGATATCGAAGTTGAGAACATTATTACAAGATATATATTTCACAGTATGATGATAAAATGTAAAATAAACGTACTTTTTCACGGATAAAGAACAGAACATATTTACAAACATTTACAGACATACGTACATTTATACAAGAAGATAAGACGATTGTTATAGATGGAAAATTTAATTTAGAAGTCAAGGAATACACAACCGTAAATAATAAATTGAAATGGAATATACAACCCTACCCACACAATTATACTTACACGGTTGGCCCGTTGATCTGGCTGCAGGCCCGCAATTTCAAAAGCGTAGCATGAATACTTTTCGAGAAATAACCGTTTAAAATCTCGGATTTTGTAAAAAAATGAAAGGCTAGAAATCGGGCAAAATGTGTCCAGCTGAACATCTGAAGAATTAATCCTAATTTTTTGCTTGAATTATATTGTCAAATACATTTTTTATCTGTCTTATGGGACCTACTCGAATTCCTATTTATTTTTGATAACTATTACACTAAGTTTATTCATCAATGTGCTTTAAAATCCAATTTAAACTTTAAAAACTTGTTCAGGTGAGAACTGTTAACACCTTTGCTAATCACTTCACGGCGGGTGTCTGAGTGTCAATTAACAATACAATAGGCATGCACTCAGACAGCTTTAAATGACTTACAATAGACAGTAGCGTATCGTGAATAGCAGTGGGTAAATCACCCTTATTGTAATGAACGAGTAGGCGATTAACGGGAAAGGATTACGGTACCTCGTTAATTGTCTGATCACACATACATTTTTATGGACTGGTGAGAATTTTTTCAAGTTTTAACTCTCAATCGATACAAAATATCTTATCTTTTTAAAATAGATTATTTGGAAAATAACAAACGAAGCAAATATTCTGAATCTTTCCAACAAGAACAGAAGGAGAATGGAAATGAAGCATGTTTTCTTGTGTCGTTTCCCGCCTACAGAAGGCACTGTGCAGTAGTCTTCGATGCAGTAGTCTTCGTAAGTTATGTGTATTTTTTGTCTAATATTTCTTAATTATTCTTCTATAAGTTACGCATAATTTCTACACTCATTTTGCAGACATTCAGCTGTAATATAGTTTATGATATAAGATAACTGATATAAGATATGGTACGAAAACGTTTGGGTACGAAAACGTCTGGGTACGAAAAGGTTAGGGTACGAAAACGACTGGGTACGAAGCGGTTAGGGTCGATTCGGTTTGGGTACGAAATGACATGTATCCAGATCAGACTAGAAGCATGTGCGACTTTGTCTGTTTGCTTCTTTCTGTGGCAGCCCAGCCCTCAGCACCTGCGAGGTATGCCACCATTGGCCATTCTCACTTGGCGCTAAAATAGCTGGCATCGAAATGGCATACAGTGAAAGGTGGAAATTGACGTCATCCGTAGAAAACGAAAAAACGAATAACGTGAGATAATTTAGTCCGCATCCAATTTTATTATACCTACAGTGACGTCATCAGTCTTGTATATTTTCAATCCACGACACACTGTTATAAATTACCGTTATTTCACAGTAAATGTATGTTGGAGTTTACAGTACATTTAATCGTAAACACAATAATATGTAAATTTAACTGTGATATTTCAGTTGACATCAACTGGAATGGGTAAACTGCGCACAAACGTGACATAAAATTCCTGTTTTCTATGAAAGGAGGTTGATATTTTTGCACACGAAACACCCAGTGCCAGGAAACATCCGACACCTGCGTTGTACGACACAACACCCAGAGCATTATCAGAACACGTGCTGGGACGGACGCGGCGGCTAACTTCAATTTTCGATCTATAGTAGAGTTTGGTTTTGATTTTATCCATCTTCACATTTCAAGTTAAATACAACACTAACGTTCCGTCATTTAGTCTTCGACTTGGATATGCGAAGATGGGTTTTATCTGACTTGGAGTTGTGTCCCCTATTCGTGCAATTGCACAGATTCGTTCGTGATTATTTACGAAACTTGGGGTGATAGCATTTGTAAACACGAAGAGCTGAAATACGCAAACGAGCAATGGCCATTTCGGCCTTCCAGTGACCTACGTTGCCGCGGAACCGATAATTGTAGACAATGGTGCCTTTAATTGTATAGTTTAAGGAATGTTAAAAAACGGTAATTGTAAATTACAGGGCAACTCAAATTTTACAGTTGAATGCCTGTCAATAAACGGTAATAATAAAATACGGTGCAACATTTTACAGTTCAAAGCCTGTTAAAAAACGGTAATTGTAAAATACGAGGCAACGTAATTTTACAGTTGAATGTACTGGCACCTTTTCTGCCAGTACATTTAACTGTTAATTTACGGTGTGATTTATAACAGTGCATCACCTTTTTGTTTTACAGTAAACTGAATAATGTGCAGCACTCGTTGTTCTAGACGTACACCGTCAACCTATCATTAGCAGAAATATATAAGAATCTACGACAATACTTTCAAGTGCATTCATTTCTTATAGACCTACAACGTCGTCAATGTATAAGGTGTCCAAACCTTCAAGTTCCCTCCATTTATGCAGTTGGAGTCAAATCTTACATGAGTAGCTTTGCTCTGCTTGTCGAGCTCAAAAATCCGATCTGACATTGAGTGGTCACCCGTGTTCCAGACTCCCACATAGGCTCATGTGCACCAGCTGCTATAGGAGCAGTTACGTTAACATACAAAAATCTCCCAAGGTGTTACCTTGGTAAAACCAAACATTTATTTCTTAAATTATGCACCAAATTGTCTTGTGCATACAAATACTTCAGTTTTAAACTTTGCACTCAAATTAAAAGTGACTTAAAACGGCTCAACGGGCGTTTGAAATGGGGCTTTGTTTTTAGATCCTCGTACGATGTGTTAGGAGGTAAATAGTGTCTGTCTGTCTTGTCTCTCCTTCCGTCATACTTTCCTTGTGTAATCAACTACTCTCACAATTTTCATCAGAAGCGTCTGACGGTTTGGGATTTGCCGATTTTCTTCATCTACTAGTATTCCAGTACCGTATACAGATAATGTTGTGTAATCAACTAGTCTCACAGTTTTCACTGGATGCTTCTGAAACTTTGTACACATGTTTAATTGGCGTTTGGGATGTGCATATGCTATGCTGAAGTTTTCTATTTGTCAAAATTACCTGAAGTTGGACTTTTAAACCTTAAAATAGCAGTCACTTTCGGTATCCATATGCGCAGTAGTGAAGTTGTCTTCGAATGGACATTTTGGGGGCGAGATAGGCCCATAGTGGGCCTACGGGATCGAGGAGGGTGTCATTTGGAGCTCTTGGTCTTGGGACGCTAAAGGTGGTTTGGATGGGAGAGATATGCGCAGTCGAGGAATAATAGCGAATGTGGTCATTTTGATGGTGCGCATGGGCATATTTGAGCGATTGAGGGGTTATCTCATCCAAATATGTCGTGTAGGGTCTCGTCTTGAGGCTCTTGTGGTGTGGTTCAATCCATGTTCGCTGATGACAACAAGGCGGCAGATCCTAGAAGACTTCATAGAAGCAGTACTTGTGAGAATCGACTCCGTGGAGAGGTGTGCTATCACCCACCACTACTGGACTATCACAGCTATCCTTGATGCCCGGACTATGGACCACGAGATAATCCGTCATCCTGAATTGGACACCACGTTTTTATAGCCTAGGGGCGAGCGTGGGGCTTTTATACAAAAACGGTGTCTCTCTCAGAACTGTCATTTGCACAGCATCAGGGTCAATAGGGCAAAGAGGACTGTGCGGCCGACGAGCCGTCACTGTTACCGGCGTGACCGCTCGTCGGCCTCATAGTGCTCTTTGCCCTATTGACCCTGATGCTGTGCAAATGACAGTTCTGAGAGAGACACCGTTTTTGTATAAAAGCCCCACGCTCGCCCCTGGGCTATAAAAACGTGGTGTCCAATTCAGGATGACGGATTATCTCGTACGTGTATGTCTAACCCCCGAGGTCTTCCTCTACGTGTATGATAAGTGCGTGAAGATCATGGAAAACATTGGGGATGAGTGCGACAGGGATCCGTCACAACCCCCGCCGACACTCATTCGACTGACGAGGAGTGGCGAAAATTTAAACAGGTTCTGGACGGCCACCTCGTCCATCTGTGTCCCGCTGTCTACCTCCGCCGCGGTGCCTTCTTTGCTCGGTTGGCTCGACTGAATGGATCCACAATGGATTTCACCCAACGAAACCCTACAGTAAGTGTTATAAATAAAGGCGGTTTAATCTACAAACACCAGTCGTCACCATGAAGCGTTTGGGGGAAAGTGTTGGACAACTTATACCACAGCCCCGGCAGCGTATAGTGGGAGCAAACGCCCTTCACCTGTCTGCCAAGCCCCATGGCATTCGTCAATCCCAAGTCTAAGCCGGGTTAAATACCCAGGTCACCTATAGATTACATCGAGATGTCCGGCGCCATTTTCCACGAAAACTGGACATCGTCGGAGGCATGGACAGCCAATGGCAAGCCGACTTGGTCGATATGGGTGCCTTTGCTAGACACAACTACAGCAACCGCTATCTCTTGGCCTGCATGGATATCCTGTCGAAATATGCCGGAGTCATCCCCATTCAGACGAAAACGAGAGAGATCTTTAAGACTGGGCGCAAACCCTTGTACTTACAGACCCTTTCAGCAGTTTCTTCTTTTACAACGAGACCAAGGCTACGGTCGCCGAGCGGTTCAATCGCACCATCAAAGCCCGCATGTACAAATACTTCACCTATAAGAATACACGGCGTTGTCCTTCCGAAACTCTGGGAAGGGTACAGTCGGGCCTATCACCGACGTATCCAGAGTGCCCCCGTCCAAGTCACCCAGCGCAACGAAACCCAAATCCGGGCCGTCCTATATCTCAGGGCATCCCGCCAACGTTCACGTCCTTATAAATTTCAACGTGGTGATCAAGTGCGCATCAGTAAAATTACAAGCGTCTGGTCCGTCATTCATAATTCAGCCGTCGTCCATTAAAGAATATCCACGTGCATAATCCAAAGACCTATTCCATATTCCATATAACAGTATTAGCACCAAATTCAAAAAGACAATCATAGTATACATAAACATAGGCTTGTTTCCTGCAAGAGAGAAGCGGTCAACAGTTTTCAATGATGCCGGCAAGACAAGGCAAGTCAAGGGCAGGTTCGAAAACTTATACCTCCCCAACTAGAGCAACGAATACTGTGATCACTCGTCGCCTACCCCGTCAACCCACGGTATATCAACTGAAAGATCTCCAAGACGAACTCCTGGAAGGCACAATTTATCACGTTATTTATGGAGTTATCGGACGGATTTTCCACAATAATATGTATTAGTGGCGAGTGTTGTATACTGCCACACTCGCAAACACTCCCAGATTACGATAAATGTGAATAATTAATCCACAGTTCGTAGTAATGGCCCCGGTCTAATTTCATAATACGATACACTGCCAGTGTTCTGCTACATCATAATTCTTCTTGTCTTCTTAATAGCTTATATCTATAATACCATCCTATTCAGCATTTATCAACGCTGCAAACGAGCACGTACAGATCGATGGCTGGCTTCGTCTACACGCTGATCGGGGTCATGGAGTAAATTTTGTCCTGTCTCAGTTATGCCCCTTGGTGTGCCTAAAATCAAGACTCACGGGAAGAAAATCTGACAAAAAACTGGTAGGTTGACCCCCACTTTTTGCCTTTTTTAATTTCTGACCGGACCAGGGAACGTGAGTAAGAAGTTGAATTGAAATCTAAAAGATTTTTCTGGAAATTTAACCATTTTTTTCGACATTTTAAGGGGTTTTCTAGGAAAAATGAAGCAAGCTTGGAGGGGAATGTTCGAGATTCATTTTTCTATAACATAGCAGTGCTATGTCTTAAAATAATAGTTTAATCATGATCTTTCAGAAAATATATACATATAAGTGATTTGGGTTGAAGATTTTACGACAGTTGGTGGCCGAAAAACGGACCCATAGTCTATTCCATGCCATATGGAAGAACCCCTGGAGTGCACCCTGTGGTACGAGGTTCTGTACGAGGGCAAGACTTCACATTACCCGAAGGGCAGTACTCTACGCATGCCGCGTTCATGACGGCCTTGCACAATCTCATGACGAATCGGACGAGAGGCCGGAACCAAGCCAACCGAATGACCTACAACGAACACAATCAAAAGTTTCATTTGATCGAGAGCTTGAGTGTTAGCGCGACGTTGCAGCAGCTGCTGGGATTGGCGTTCCTGGCGTACGTCGGACCTGCCTAAGAGCGATCCAAAACCATGATGGACCTGGATGCGGGGTTATTCGGACGTGATCGATAAACATATCGCCGGGGATATCAATGTGCCCATGCCCGTCTGCCCAGTGAACGGGGACTTCAAAGAACAAGCCTCACACAGCTTTAACCAAGTATTCTTTCTACCAGTTCGACAGATCGACATCCACACTATCAAGACCGAAATAAGGGACGACACCGGCCGACCGATCGCATTCGAACTATGAAAAGTGGTGCTGAGTTCATTTTCGCCAGGCCCGATCGCTCAACTTTACATGATGAAGGCGGTACCTTACCAGTGTCATACACCCAGCTATGTGGACTACTACATGTAACAAGCCGGACGTAGCCTACCTGTCTTTAGCGGCTGTGTGAGACTTGTTCTTTGTAGTCCCCGTTCACCGGACAGACGCGTAGCAGGGGCACACTGATATCCCCGACGATGTGTGTATCGCATTCAGGTCAATAATGCTTTGGATCGCAGGTCCACGTATTCAACGGTGTCATGGACTGAGAAAATGTTCGGCAGAATCATCAAACTCTTCCTTCCACTGGTGACGCGCGGGGTGAAAGCGGCCTGGAAACAAGCGATCCAAAGTGGGCTGCAAGCCCCGGGTGATGCCTTCAGCGATGTCCCCGCCCGAGAGGCAGTCAAACGCCGATCCAGACAAGCAGGCGGGATCTTGGTATCGAAGCTGAACGAACCATAGGCAATAAAAGACCTGCACCCGCGATACCTCCAATCAGTCGAGTACCGACCAAGCGACGACGCACATCAAAGAAAAAAGATATCTTTGCGTAACCATGTCCTCCATCCATCCAGAGTCCTGCCCTTCCACCAGCAGCGAATTTGATCTGTGGACCGCACCAACGACGCTGACTAGTGCCGTAGAGGGGCAACGGGTGGAACATCCTCTTTTCAACATCACCGAGTTCAGCCCTATCGAAGTTCAAATTCCCAACGCTGATGCGGCGTACGTGGATTTACCCCACACCTACTTGTACCTGAAAGCCAAGATCGTCAATGGCGATGGGACCAATCTCGCGAACGATGCCCCGGTGCGGCCATTCAACCTTGGTTCCCATCCTGTTCCAGCAGGCGGATGTGTATCCGCTGTCGTGGTAACCCGCTCTTGTAAATTTGGTACGAGTGAACTGGGGTGGTGGGTACAAAAACAACGTCGGTCGCCGTTGTCGATGGGCGTTCACTGTGAGTCATGAAATCTGGAGGGTTTTCAGATGTAGTGGGCCCTGCAATACTTGGTGTAGGTGTTGACCTAAACTGTATACTGGGTGTGGAGCTCGATGTGGCTTGTACACGTGGTGTGGTGGTGATGACTGGGTTCGTTTCGATCACAGGGTTGACGGTGAAGAGAAGGCCTGTACATTCATCTGAACTGCACTTCGGCTGGTGTTCTAGGTTGGTTAAGTAGAGTGCTGAGATGGGCTACGTCGTAAAACACACTTCCGTACAACACACTCAGCAGGGTTAGCAATGTCACCACAAAGACCACTTGCGCTTTGCGCGTTTTGGGAGACGCTGTGTTCAGAGGCGGCTGCTGTTTGTCAATAGCACCGTGTTCATGGTCGAACGTGGAATGAAGGATGATGGCGGTGATGTGTGGCTTTATGGTAGTTTCACCTGGTTGGCCGCGACCCAGGAATTGAAGGAACTGGGCCAGCCTTGCCATTTGACGAAATGAAACAGTTTGCCACGTCGACGTTCCGTTTTCAGGATGCGTTCCACCGTGTAGTAGTCTTGCTTTGTTTTCACCACGGGTTGTTATTCCATCTCGTGAAACGTCCCTAGCAACGGTTCCCCTTGAAGATCTTCCAGTTCATAGACTCGCTGCTGTCGGGGTAGGCGCCGTTTAATCAGGAAGTGCTCATCGCTCCAGTTGGGAAGGTAACTTTTCTCGAACTTGCCCTTGACTTTACTGATTCGTGCAGGGTCCCCGACCTTGAAGACCTCCTTCGGCGTTCGTTGCGATTGCATGGGGTACAAGACATGCCGGACTTGGGCTTCATTGCGTTGGGTCACAGTAATGGGGGCTCTCTGTATACTCCGGTGATAGGCTCGATTGTAACCACTCACAAGTTTCGGGAGAACATCGATGTACCGCCTTGTATTCTTATAGGTGAAGTATTTATACATGCGGCCTTTGAATGTCCTGTTGAATCTTTCCACAACGGAAGCCTTGGTCTCGTTGTACGTATGGTAGAAAAACACCTTCTGGGCTTTCAGAAACTGTTGGAACGTTCTGTTGAGGAATTCCGTGCCTTCGTCGGTTTGCAAATACAAGGGTTTGCGCCCGGTCATATCACGAATCTTAGACTCTTGGTATGTGCTTTAGAATAGGTTAACCGGAAGACTATACTGTGAAGTCATGCGGCTCTGCCAGTATGTCGGTACCTCTTCTCACTTCCCTTATATGTGTTGTAATTGAAGATGTCCTTGAACAGCACTATGAGATTCGCCCCCGTTTTCGTCCGGATGGGTACCACCCACGCATACTTTGACAGGATATCGATGCAAGTCAAGATATACCGATTCCCATCGTTGTGTTGTGGCAAATTACAAGCGTCTAGTCCGTCATTCATAATCCAGCCGTCGTCCATTAGAGAATATCCGCGTCCATAATCCAAAGACCTATTCCATTTCCATATAACAGTATTAGCACCAAATTCAAAAAGACAAAAGTATACATAAACATAGGCTTGTTTCCTGCAAGAGAGAAGCGGTCAACAGTTTTCAATGATACCGGCAAGACATCATGATGTTCCAAAATATCAAATCCGTATCGCTGATCAGTATTCTTAATCCATAATATTCGTTATAGAATCGTCATCTAAAAATAATGTACCTCAGTCACGCTTTGATTGTGACTGTTCATATGAGTACCATGAGGATCTTGAAGTACATGGGCTCATACGGCCCCTAGCCCCGGGTTAAGCGGAATTAGACACATGTTACGAAACGTAGCGCCATAGATCTTGCACGCTACGTTCGTATTTTGCTATCAGCATGCGATATGTATCGCCAAATTTGAGAAACTTTGAGTGGAGGCGCTTGGTGGAATAGCCTGTTTTATAAGTTTCTGCAACAATGTTTTGTGACGTTGATTAAAATCATCACATTTAACACAGGATCTAGCAAATGCTACTAAGCGAGATATGTATACGCCATATGCAGGTCCAACTGGAATATTACTATCCAGAAAGGGATAGTTTACGATGTCGAAATTGTAATCATCTCTTTTGTCATAAAGTCGACGAGAGAGAATGCCCGCTTCATTTTTATAGAGATAGAGATCTAAATAAGATGTGCCTGTAGGGCTATCTGTAGTTTCCTTCAAATCCAGTGAAGGTGGATATATATCCTTCACTGCGTCATTTATATAGCGATTATCCACAGCGAGAAGATCGTCTATATAACGTTTGGTGAATGAGAAGGATCGGGCTTTGAATGGATCGGTTTTTGAAAGCGCCTGCATATAGTCATATTCATAAGAAAACAGATACAGGTCAGCCAACAGGGGTGCACAATTAGTACCCATTGGAATACCTATATGCTGCTGATATATTGTGTTGCCAAATTTCACATAGATATTATTAATGAGAATTCAAGCAACTCTATAAACAAAGAAACATCCCATGAATGATATCTCTTGTATCTAGTAGAGCTAAAGAATGCTTTATGGCATCCGACATTAATATATCTACGATCAGTTTTCTTGAACACATATACTATTAATGAACTTAAACGGTCAATAATGTCCTGATGAGGGATTGTAGTATAGAGAGTCGAGAAATCCCATGTGGATACATGTCTATACGGTATGTGACCTTTAGCATCAAGTTCTTCCGTAAGACATTTGGAGTTTTTCAATATCCACATACATTCAACGCCAGAGTTTTTAGAAATAGTGGCGCAATACCTTTCCCAAAATGTTTTTACCTCCTGTTTTTACCTCCTGAAGGGCCCTCTTCAACAGGGTTGAAAGAAGCTTGGTGGTGCAGCTTCTAGAACCAGCTATGAATCCAGCTTTGTATGGTGATTTATGCATTTTGGGGGTCCAGTATACTTTTGGTATATCATTATGTTTGGTTGGAATACAAATACCTCTTTCCTTGAGAAACGTTTTGTGATTGTTAAATAAATCTTCCAGAGTAAATGCAGTTTGAGAGTAAGTAGACGTATTTGATGACGATATTTGTTTACACTCAATTCTTCAACCAGCACCGGGTAATAGTAAGATTTACATATGAATATTATATTATTTGGAACTTTGTCTGCTGGGACTATGACGAATTTACTTTGGAGATTTGTTAGAACTTCTTGCGAATTGGGGCTTCTCAGTACTTGTTTTGCTTGGGAAAGGGTACTTCTGTCAATATGGCGGATTGTTTCAACGACCTAGCTCTTGGTGAGGTCCAGCCAATCAGCGAGTACTGTAGGTTCAACTTTTTCTCGCTTAGATCAATCAATAACGTACTGTTCCAAAGCAGACAGGACTATCTTCTGGTCGGCCTTCAGATTTATATTTCTCGGCTCTCTATATTTAGGTCCCTTCATCAGGAGTAATCTTAGGTCCTTATCACTCACCACATCAAGATCACCAGTCACAACATGTTTGCATGGTGTATAGATAAAGTTCGACGATTCACAATCACAACTATAGCCCCCCGGCGTGTATAAGTTCCAGTCAAACTCCTTGACAGCATTAGAAGAATTGAATATTTTGGTGGCTATAGATTTAGTATACATATATGAAATGCAAGGAGGTTCTGTGAACTTAAAATAGTTTAGTACAGTGTTGCGTACCTCTGGATCATTCAGGGTTCGAGGTAAATTAATAATGTGCAGTCCTTTATCTAAGTAGTTGAGTTTCAAGAAAAGCCGATCTTGGGATGTTTCGATTATGTTCACTGGACGATACAACCGAAAATACGCTATATCTTGACATACTTTAGTGATTTTGGGTGGTATTATATTTCCTGAAGACGCAGATTGTTGTATATCTCTGGCTATATAATGGTCAAAGACCATTGCGAGGCCAACGAGCCGTCGCTGGTTGCGGCGTGAGCGCTCGTGGTTCATAGCGCGGGCATCAAGGATAGCTGTCATAGTCCAGTAGTGGTGGGTGATAGCACACCTCTCCATCGAGTCCACTCTGTCGAGGACCGCTTCTGTGAAATCTTTCAGGATCTGGCGTCGCCCCTCGTTGTCGTCGCCATCTACAAACACAGACCGAACCACTGCTCGGTAACCCTTGAGTGAATTAACCACGGTCGCATGCTGTAAAATGCGAGTCGCATAGGGATGGGTCTCTGTCATGGCTCTGCAACAGTAGGAATGGGGTATGGGATCCAGAGGAATGTGTTTTATAGACCATGTCACACATGCGCGCCTAGACGTAGCTCTACGGGTGTAGTCCGTGATAAGTACTATTCTGATTGGTTAGTCCAAAAAGAGAGCAACAACCACAACAACAACAACAAAGATTACAGGTCAATCCTTTTATTAGCCCCTCCATCGTGAGCATGTGACGTCATAGTGACGTCATAGGCGACCACCCGCGTTTTTGAAGTCTCGAAAAATACCCGGATGTTTCACAGTCCCCGGATGTAAGATGAGCACCCGGATGTAAAACCAGAGTCGCCGGATGTAAAACATGGAAAAACCCGGTGCTTGTCGATTGGCTGTCTAACGCACGAGGTGCTCACCGATTGGTTCTCTTTCCGGCAAATCCAATCCAGGTGTTCTTGCGTGCTGCCGAATAACCGCGCATGCGTGCGGCCGGGCCGGGAAAAAACCAGTGGGAAACGCCCGAATGAGTCACACCGAAATTGACGTCACACATGACGTAATTACGGAAGTGATGCATCATGGGATAGAGTGCACTCAGAGGTCAAAGGTCAATATGACTTTATCGGTCCTTTACATACTTGGGACTACGGAGTCCGCGGAGGCTTTTTTGCCGCGACCGCATCACCGCCGGCCGTATCACCGCGGAGGAATTCGAGGTCAAAAGTCATGTGACCTTGCTTTCCAGCCGAGGTCAAAATACTCGCTTCTGATTGGCTGTCAAAGGTCACAATTGGAACTCTTCTGTGTTCGGGGGTAGTTTGTCTCCCCAATATGCAAATTTTTCAGGTCAAAGGTCAATATGGCCTTAAATGCACTTTATATGCTACTAGCGCCTAATGTTGCTTAAAACGACAAAACATCCATGATCGATTCCATACTTTTAAATTATGAATGTAGATGGCGCTACTTCTGTAATGATCTTTCCATTACAAGAGTTTCTTAACACCCCATTGCTCATACGAATTCGACTACGTTTACATAAAGTTTCTACGCCACTTTATTATACATATACTTTTTACCTCCGTCGATCAGACGGAGGTCTAGGAGCGCAACGTGATATCTCCCGCCAAATAATTGTCATATGGGGAACCCACGACTCGTGTGATTTCCAATAGGGATTGCTATGGTTCCCGACGAAATTTTGAAAAGTTTCTGGACACAATTGAATGCTTACGTCACAAAAGGTGTGTATCCTTTGCAGTGCTTCCACCGGGTCTCTTAATTCGAGGGTACTAAATTCGCGCGTGTACTTATAGCTTCGCGCTGGTACAGATGGCCGGTATGCGACGAAGACAAACCTGCGCTTTCATAAAAAGTAAATTTTCACGAAAGAAAAACTCGCATTCCGGATAGTATAATTGGAAACTTCCACGAGAATCTCTGAATCGGCAAAAAGATAAAGGACGAGTGTCATTCACCAGGATGCGAGTCGGAAGTGAGAAGTCAAATTCAAAGTCAGAGGTCAAAAACGTAAAACTCCGAAGAACTCTCCCGGCTTTTTTTTTTTTTTTTTTTTTTGAGTTGGGGGTGGGGAGATAGCGACTGGAAAAATATATCTTCCCATGCTTCAATCGTTATCTGTGAATCCGATCAACAACCTAGCCGGATAATCTGTCAAAAATTATCCGTCGTCTGGGTAAGGTTGAAGGGTCATCGGAAGCTCGGACTGTGATACAGGCAAAAACTGTTGTTGTTGTAGTCTGGAAAAATAACTCTGCCTCACGAGGCGCTCTCTCGGCTTTTTCTTTTCCTTTTTTTTGAAGATGGGCGGGGGGGGGAGATAGCGACTGGAAAAATATATCTTCCCATGATACTTCAATCGTGATCTCATGAATTCCACGGAAAAGCGGACATTGCTAAACAGCCCTTTTTCGCATAAAATTCACTCCACATTCTGTCGTAGACCCTATATTAGCATGCTGTTTGTTCTACATGTATTCGCTTCCTATGATCTCCGGGAACACGCCAATAATAGAGAAGATGTGTTTTAATAGCGAAATATTTTTCCCGCAATTTTTGAACATGAAGAACTCGGGAAATTCTAAATTGTCAAAGAAGAAAAATTGCACTTTACTGAAAACTATACTATTTTGAAACATCTGCAGAAAAGATATGCATGTGGCGGGAGCTGTATACAGTGTTTGGGGGAGTTCCGAATCACGGGGAGTTGCGGATCACTTTCCTAATTAATGCCTGATATTTCTTGAAGTAAAGTATCTGATTAAAACTTTTTAGGTTTATTGGAACGTCTGTTTCCGTGGACTGAAATGAATGTCAAACAACGGACCTGGATTGTTTCTTTTCCGGTCAATTCGGTAACGTAATACTTCTGGTACTGTACAATAACAAATTGCCACAGAGTCGAAAAACACGTGCGATTTTTCCAGTAGTGAATCTGCGCGAAATAAGGTGGGTTTAGGCGGTATATTCAGTATTTATTTAAATGACAGAATCTTGCTAAATGGCCAAACAAAATATCTAGTGATTTGCGATAAATGTTAACTGACCAGCATTGTAATATAATGGCGCTATAGAGATGTCAATTCCGAATCAACGAAATAAGCGCCGTTCATAACTTGAAATCGGTGAATAAGGGACCGTCTCACAACTAATACAACAGGTGTAAACCGACTTTAAGGAAGATTGGTCAATCCATGGCATTGTCAAAAAAAAAAATAAAAAAATGAATCAATGACAATATCCTTGTAACCGGAACTATGTACGCGAATCATTCCAAACCTTGGTGAACAAATCATTTTTTCGATATTACATCATCATATTCAATAATTTCAGACATATCTACTCCAATATAGAAAGTTTTATATAAATAAAATTGTTCATCACTGAGCGAGGTTTCTACGAGTTCAATAACTGGATGTCCCTTTATTAACACTATCTGGTCTGGAAGATTTGGGGTGTATCGCAGGTGAGGGGTGGGGGGAGGGAGTCAACCCATATATTTTCGCTATCCATAGGGCTAGAGCGCTGCAACATAACACACAGTATCTTCTGTTCAAGCTCTACCTGAAAGAGTAACAAAGCTTAAGATGAACGCTATGATGACGTCGAGTAACGTCATCTCGTCAGCCATTTGTCGACTATTTTTTGGACCGATTTTTCGAAATTCTAATTTTCCGATTTTTCTTTCATAAACTACCAAATAAAGTAGAGAATAACTACTTTTGCCCAATAAAATACTTTCTAGTACTTTTAGGCCAGAAAAATTCGAAGAAATGGACAGAACTGGCTGGAAAAAAAACGAATTTCTGAGATACCACACGGCCGCCTTTTGAATTTAGCCATGATCCTCTGCTCGGCCAAGTCCTAAAATGACTCCAATATGATAAGCTTTAAAGTCACGAAGTTCCCGCTTCCTCTGTTTTGTCGTTATGGAGCAGTACAGGAAAGTTCACTAGCCCGCCCTCCATGATTGTCAGACATCGTATCCTAAAATGTTCTAAAAAATAATTAAATTGAGATTACAATGCAATTTTGTAGGCTCGCTCCAAGATAAATATACTTCAGAACATTTTCGACTCTAGATCTGCGTGTCATTTGTGCCTGGACTGCAACAGTTGAATATTCGCTCACAGGGCGGGGAGAATTAAGACAACATTGAAATCTTCTCCAGGGTTTCACCGGCCTATGGATGATTAGCAGATGGCCCCTCAAGCCTATAAAAATTCCATTCTCAGTGCCTGTAACGGCCGCTAGATGGCGTGATCCGCAACTCACCAAAATGATGCGCAACTGCCCGCGCTGGTGCACTGAAGCGGAGGTTATTTTCTCATCGATTGACAAGTCCGATTGAAGATTTCTTTACATACAATTATAGACGACAGATTTCCCTAGAATATAAGACCAGCAGTCGCTCTCACCTCCTAAAAGAACAAGCGCTAGCAGTCTGGATGTGAAAAGTGATTCGGAACTCCCCCAAACACTGTACCTTAGTAAAAATAAGAGGTCAGAGTTTTAATTTTCTAAGTAGAAGAGATAAATTCACTCTAGGAATATTTTTTTGAAGAAAATGTGTAATTAATAAAGCACTTTTACCGTAAGATTTAAAAAGCGCACTCGTGATTCCATCACGATTTTTTGTCGATTACGTCACGGACTAGATTTAACCCCTGGGATGATCCAGTCGCGTTTTTCTCACGATGAAAAAAATCTTATCATCCTTGGGTACTGTATGTTAGTAAGAGATGTCATATAAGAATAGTCAGATTGAAACAGAGCAGCAAAAAAATAGACAAGCAACACTAGTCAAGAGTCATGTCCGTTTCAGGTGATTCCGTCACGAACATTTCGAAGCATGATTTACTAAATGCTGGATCATCTGTAGATTTTTCATGGATCCGTAAACAGATGTCATATAGAATAGCAAACTAAACTTGAAACTACATGGGTATGACCACGGAACTTCCGAGTACATGACTTTGAATAAAGAAAAAGTCTTCCGAACGGTGATTCCGTCACGGTGGAATTCATGATCTGTGAATCCGATCAACAACCTAGCCAGACAATCTGTCAAAAATTATCCGTCGTCTGGGTAAGGTTGAAGGGTAATCGGAAGCTCGGACTGTGATACAGGCAAAAACAGTTGCTGTTGTAGTCTAGAAAAATAACTGGCATGCACTCTATGGAGAAGGGCCTCGTGAGGCACAAAGTGCAATTTTGTTGTTGTTGTTTATCTGCAAATCCGCTCATCTCGATGGGTATCTTTCACTGGTTCTCACAGTTGCCTGGCCTGTGTTATATTCGGTGGTCGAAGTCTACGTATAGTTTTTTTCAATAAATTATGGAAATTAATACAAACATATATACAGATATTTTTTTAAATAGATTTTTTTATAAGTGTATTTCTCTTTCATCTTAGGCTCAATTAAAGTCATTCTCTAAAATGTGAAGCCGAGTTAATACAGTTTTTAATTATCTACCAAACCCTGTCCTCTATGACATAGAATAAAAGAGAAGTTGGGAATAGAACCGCTCAACACAGTCATTTCTAAACATCAAGTTGTACATAAGTATTTTTACTTACTCTGTACAAGCTGAGGGCATTTTTGTGGCTTTTGAAAATTTTGAGATTTTTGCGTGTCTGTCCATATTTAACTAAGCGACGTCCAAGCGAGCTAATGTACGCGCGTTATATTCATATCAAATATGGTGCGGCTTGTGTTCAATGAGGCTTGGAATGTTTATACAATTAATTTTCTTCTCACTGTTACACAATGAAATTAAGTTTCAAATCATTTGATTCATCTCTTCGATGTAGATTGTTATGTTTCATTCGAGGAAATAATTTTAAAAGATACATATGACATTTTCTAACTTTACGGCTGGAGTTGTATCACAAAGAGCAAACGGCGTAAACATGCTTTCCCATCTCACCCACGCTCATATGGGTATCGATCGTTCCTATTCGAGGACACACTAACTGATGACCTAGTTCAGAGCCAGTGATTTGCTCGCCCTCCACCCCATTGGATATCAGTTGATTCCTAAGAAAATAAACATTACACATGTAATGACCACCTGCCGAGTGATACATGTGTGAATCGGTCAGACATTTCCAAGGATGCCAAATTCTAACTTAAAACAACCATGCCGGATTTCATTGCTTCACTGAGAATAATTGGATCTAACTTTTACAAAGCCTGCAGCTCCCAATAGCTCCTGGATCTAGAACACATAAATGAAGGGACCTAGTTTATCGGTGCTATGGCAAAAATATCATGTAGAATGGGATTGTGTGGATAATATCCTTGGAAGTTGAAGTCCTGCTGCATGCTTCACAAACATAATCAAAAGTGAAAATTATCTCCCTTGACCAGGTAAGGACTTGAATGTGTGTCTAAAATGATTTAGCTTCTAGAAACAGACTTCATTTCAAATTTTAATTCCAATTCTGCTACATGTACATGTATAAAATACATACAGAATGAACTGCATACATAATAACACAAAGAACAGGTATATGTATCTCATTACATTCTTATTCAAAGATCAATACCTGGGTAATATTACAACAATACCATGGTGTTATATATTGTTATGATTGACTTAACTTTAGCTGCTGAAGATATTTCTAATTTGAGATCAATGAACAATCATACTAGATTTCATAACTTCATTTATTTTCACAATAAGCAACATAATCGAGATTAGCAAGTGAAGTTTTAAAACATAATATAATAAACAGCATGGGTCTCCTTCAGTTTATTGTAGACAAAAATTCCCATGAATATATGTTACCATGATTCAGTCATAATATTACCTGTAATATATTGATGTCGACAAGGAATAAACATAATTATTTGATAGTATTACTAATTGTATGTTGTTTATGATTAACATGAACTTTTTATTTGCTGCGTGGAATTCAGTCATTTGTTCCATAGAGGCAATATTCTCATCAGTCATCACCATTCAATGTGAATGTGATACATGTACAAGTCCATGGTCATTGATACAGTAAGGTGAAGGCGAAGGTGACCTGTAACACCAGTATACAAAATTATACCGAGCGCATTGAATCCTCATCATATGATGTTGAGACAGATCAGAACGAAGTGTCGGTAAAATCAGGTGTGTTTTGAAGAGCATTCTCTCATCAATGATGATGCTATACTGTACGCATACAAAATATGAAGTGTTGATGTGTTGGGCCTATAGCACAAAATCACAAGCAAGTTGGTACAACAACTAGGCACACGGTGTCTCATTTCTGCCGCTAACGTGTCGATTTGGGTGAGGGGATCCTCTCAGGGGGAGGTGGGGGTGGGATGGGGCCTAATGTCTCAAGCACTTTTCCAGGTTTTCCATCAATATACTCTATTCCATACCCCAATATTTCAAGCACGTCAAATCAAACAAAAATTATTTGCTGGGAATGTGACTTTCACATCCCTGTCTGGACATGCTAGTGAGGAACCCTCAATCGCAGATTAATTACCATTGATGAAGCTAACGTCCAACAAATGCAAAATTGAGCTTGGCATCCGGCCGTGTGTTATTCAGTGATGTATTACGCTACGGACCCTGTTGCCTCGACGGAGGTCTTTGCGCTCATCCAGCGCTTGTTTAATTCAGCATCGCAGGAAACCTCCATCGAGTGCGTTTTCACATCTTCCATAAATGTAGGTGAGTATACTCCGTACAAGTCCTGCACGCAGATTAGGGGAGTTATTACTCAAATAACAGCCAATGAAATGACGGCGTTAGAGCGTGCTTCGCCTTCGTCAAAGGCAAGCCGAGATTATTAGAATACGCTGTAGAACGGTCTGTTAGCAATGATCAGGGGAATGACACGTGGGAGCCGCTCGTCAAAACATTTTCGGCATACAACTGAGTTCAAAGGGGATGAAATATACGACACATTGCCTGGTTTCTAATTTCCTCAAATATACGTATATTCGGAGAGGTCATAAATGTGATTCAGCACTCCTTAAAATTACGACATGGTTTAATAGCCATGACAAACTGATATTCTGCCATGGTGCCGATTTTTCAGGCAAATCATAGCTAGAGATGATGCTTTTTCATGGTAAAAGGTTTAGGGGAGAACTAAAAATACACTTCATTGCAGAGTGATTGTATTTCCCAGAAATCGCTCAGAACGCATCTACGGCGATCTAGACCCCAGGAGCTTCCGGGGCCTAGGCCGCCCCTGGACCCTCGCCTAAAGTATTATGATAGTAGACCCCCCCCCCCCCCTCTCAATCACGAATTGCTTCCGCCAGCCCTGCTCCACTTCAACAATGGAACAAGATTTACGCTTTGTATGCTACTATTCAATGAGACGGCGCGCGCTTTTTATCTTCTTACCTTATGTTAGTATTGGCTATTGCAGTTTGATTAATAGCTAAACAGCTTAGTGTGTGTGTGTTACACAGAACATATAACTGTGAACCACGGAACATCCGGTCTGAGACGAATCTGACAGTAGTAGAGAAAGAGCAAATTCTGGCCTATTCATGGGCGATAACTCTGTTGGCCCAATTCCTGGTTATCTTCTCTGATTCGAACATTTCCGCCCCTAAATAGGCTTTCACATCCCCTTCAGTTAATTGACATCTCCAAAAATGCATGTTTGGGGTAGAAGTATTGGGGTAGGGTTGGCAAAAAAATTATTGTTGATTTTACTACGGGTCACAGAAGAAGACGATGAAAGGGGTCTCGTGGCAATTGGGTGAATTTCGCTGAAAAGTTGTGGTGCGCATGCGCAGTGTTTAAGCAGATCTGGGGTGGAGGTTTTGGGGTCGAGGTGGACTATTCGTGGTCCCAATGAATCTTGTGAGATGTCATGTTGAAGCAGTCCTATAGTCCCGCTGGACGGGTGTGTAGGGTTGCTACTCCATGTAAGAGATCACGAGAATTCTCTGTGTTATTGTATACAGTGGATCTTCGTGACTGGTGGAGGTCTCCCTGTGTGGAATCATACATGTACACATATATGATTTTTTCTGAAGACGACACTTTCATTGAATCATGTACATGTAACAGCTATGGTTGGAAATATTATGAGGACCATTCTCCCTTTTAAGACGACAGTGTTACAACGACACATGTGGTGGAGCAGGACTATACTCCTGCCAGGGCGACAGTCTGGTAAACGACACTTCATAAGATATGTATATTTTCTACAGCGACACTCTAAAAACGACACTTTCATTGAACCGTGTAACAGCAATGCTTAGAAATATTATCAGGTCTGTTCTCACTCGTAAGACTACAGTGTTAAAACGACACATATGGGGGAGCAGGACTATTCTCCTGCCAGGGCGAGTCTGGCAAACGACACTTCATAAGAAATGTATATTTTCTACAGCGACACACTAAAAAGGACACTTTCATTGAATTATGTATTGTAAGCATGATTGAACATATTACCAGGGGCATTGTCACTTGTAAGACGACAGTGTTAAAACGACACATGTGAAGGACTAGGGCTATTCTACTCCCAGGGCGACAGCCTAAAAACGACACTTTATGAGTTGTGTACATTTTCATCAGCGACACTCTAAAAACGACACTTTCATTGAATCATATGACAGCAATGGTTGAAAATATTAGCAGGGCCATTCCCACTTCTATAACGCCAGTGTTACATGTAACAGCTATGGTTGGAAATATTATGAGGATCATTCTCCCTTTTAAGACGACAGTGTTACAACGACACATGTGGGGGAGCAGGACTATACTTCTGCCAGGGCGACTGTCTGGAAAACGACAGTTCATAAGATATGTATATTTTCTACAGCGACACTCTAAAAACGACACTTTCATTGAACTATGTAACAGCAATGCTTAGAAATATTATCAGGTCTGTTCTCACTTGTAAGACTACAGTGTTAAAACGACACATATGGGGGAGCAGGACTATTCTCCTGCCAGGGCGACAGTCTGGCAAACGACACTTCATAAGATATGTATATTTTCTACAGCGACATTCTAAAAACGACACTTTCATTGAACCGTGTTACAGCGATGGTTGGAAATATTATCAGGTCTATTCTCACCTCTACGAAGACAGTGTTGAAACGACACATATGGGGGAGCAGGACTATTCTCCTGCCAGGGCGACAGTTTTGAAAACGACACTTCATAAGATATGTATATTTTCTACAGCGACACTGTAAAAACGACAGTTTCATTGAACCGTGTAACAGCAATGCTTGGAAATATTATCAGGTCTATTCTCACTTGTAAGACGACAGTTTTAAAACGACACATAGGAAGGAATATACTCCTGCCAGGGCGACAGTCTGGAAAACGACATTTCATAAGATATGTATATTTTCTACAGCGACACTCTAAAAACGACACTTTCATTGAACCGTGTAACAGCAATACTTGGAAATATTATCAGGACCATTGTCACTTCTAAGACGACAGTGTTAAAACGACACATATGAGGGAGCAGGATTATTCTCCTGCCCGAACGACAGTCCATAAGATATGTATATTTTCTACAGCGACACACTAAAAGCGACACTTTCATTGAATTATGTATTGTACGCATGGTTGAAAATATTACCAGGGGCATTGTCACTTGTAAGACGACAGTGTTAAAAGGACACATGTGAAGGACTAGGGCTATTGTACTCCCAGGGCGACAGTCTAAAAACGACAATTGAAACGAATCATTGAATCATATGACAGCGATAGTTGAAAATATTAGTAGGGCTATTCCCACTTCTAAAACGACAGTGTTAAAACGACACATGTGGAGTAGTAGGACTGTTCACTTTTCGTAAACAAAAAAGTTATGCATCTATTTCGTCCCCCCACCCTATGTCTATAGATTCACCTGTACCGTATGTTGGATAATTTTAATTTAGGTTGTCTTGATATCAAATGTTGTGAATAAGTTCAGAAAATAGAAAGAACAAAATCAGTAAAACACTGGTGTCAGTCACCCTCTTATGATCCTGGACCGGTGGGGGGGAGGGGGGGGGTCCGGATCAAGTAATACCGGTACCTCCCTAACACCGCTTTGACACTCCACTTCAAGCACATTACTCCCTAACACCACTTTTACAGCCGATTTTGCGTACCTTCCTCCCTAACCCCGCTTTAACAACTGACTTCACGTACATTCCTTCCTAACACCGCTTTGACACTCAGCTTCATGTACATTCCTCCCTAACACCGCTTTAACTCTCGACTTCACGTACAATCCTCTCTAACAGCGGTTTGACAGTCGACTTCACATACATTCCTCCCTAACACCGCTGTGACACTCGAGTCCACGTACATTCCTCCCTAACACCACTTTGAAACTGAACTTCAAGCACAACATTCGCCAACTCCGCTTCTCTACCTCACATAAATTTCACCCTAAAAGTGTTTGACACTCAACATACTTTCCTCCCTAACATCGCTTTGACCGTGAACTTCAAGCACATCATTCTACCACGTCGCTTCAACATTTCAGCTGAGATACACTTTTGTGGAGAAATTATTTGATTTTGATAGATGAAACAAACCTGAACCTAATAGTTACGAAACATGCCTAACCCTAAGTCCTATCCCAATTTGACACTCCACTTTGTCTTCACATACCTTCCTCCCCAACACCGCTTTGACACTGGACTTCACGTACCTTCCTCCCTAACACTGCTTTGACACTCGACTTCACGTACATTCCACCGTAACACCACTTTTACTCTCGACTTCACGTACATTCCTCTTCAACACCGCTTCGACACTTGACTTCACGTACCTTCCCCCATAACACTGCTTTGACACTCTCTCTACCTGACATAAATTCCTCCCTAACAGCGCTTTGACACTCAACTTACTTTCCTCCCTAACACCGCTTTGACACTGAACTTCAATCACATCATTCTCCGACATTTCACCTGAGGTACACGTTGGTGCAGAACTTATTTCATTTCGATAGCTGAAATGAACCTGAATCTGATAGTTACGAAATATACCTAATCCTAAGTCTTATCCCGATTCCTTCCTCACCGCTTTGACACTCTACCTCACGTACATTCCTCCCTAACATCGCTTTAACAGTCTCTCTACCTCATATAAATTCCTCCCTAATACCGCTTTGACACTCAACTTACTTTCCTCCCTAACACCGCTTTGACACTGAACTTCGAGCACATCATTCTACCAGTCCGCTTCAACATTTCACCTGAGGTACACTTTTATGGAGAAATTATTTGAGTTTGATAGCTGGAACGAACCTGAACCTGATAGTTACGAAACATACCTAACCCTAAGTCCTATCCCAATTTGACACTGGACCACGCACAGTCCTCCTTAATACCGCTTTGACACTGAACTTCACTCATTCTCCGACATTTCACCTGAGGTACAGAACTTATTTCATTTTGATAGCTGAAATGAACCTGAACCTGATAGTTACGAAAGACACCTAACCCTAAGTCCTATCTGGATTCCTCCCTAACATCACTTTGACACTCTACCTCACGTACATTACGGCCTGACACCGCTTTGACTTCACGTACATTCTTCCCTAACAGCGCTTTGACTCTCGACTACACGTATCTTCCTCCCTAACACCACTTTGACACTCGACTTGACATACATTCCTCCCTAACACCGCTTTGACTCTCGACTTCATGTACCTTTCTCTCTAACACCGCTTTGACTCGAAATTCACGTACATTCCTCCCTAACACTGCTTTGACACTCGACTTCACGTACATTCCTCCCTAGTGCTTGATGTTCAGTGTCAAAGCCGTGTTAGGGAGAAAAGTAAGTTGAGTGCCAAAGCGCTGTTAGGGAGGAATTTATGTGAGGTAGAGAGAGTGTCAAAGCAGTGTCAGGGAGGAAGGTACGTGAAGCCAAGTGTCAAAGCGGTGTTAAGGAGAAATGTACGTGAATTCGAGAGTAAAAGCGGTGTTAAGGTGGAATGTACGTGAAGTCGAGTGTCAAAGCAGTGTTAGGGAGAAAGGTACGTGAAGTCCAGTGTCAGAGCGGTGTTGGGGAGAAAGGTATGTAAAGACAAAGTGGCGTATCATATTGGGATAGGACTTAGGGTTAGGTATGTTTCGTAACTATCAGGTTCAGGTTCGTTTCAGCTATCAAAATATTTTGAACCATCGCTGTCATATGATTCAATGTAAGTATCGTTTTAGAGTGTCGCTGATGAAAATGTACACAACTCATAAAGTGTCGTTTTTAAACTGTCGCCCTGAGAGTACAATAGCCCTAGTCCTCCACATGTGTCGTTTTAACACTGTCGTCTTACAAGTGGCAATGCCCCTGCTAATATTTTCAACCATGCTTACAATACATAATTCAATGAAAGTGTAGTGTCGGTTTTAGTGTCGCTGTAGAAAATATAGATATCTTATTGCAGACTGTCATTTTGCAGACTGTCGCCCTGGCAGGAGAATAGTCCTGTCCCCTCATATGTGTTGTTGTTCAGTGTCAAAGCCTGTCGTCTTAAAAGTGACAATGGTCCTGATAATATTTCCAAGCATTGCTGTTACATGGTTCAATGGAACTGTCGTTTTTACAGTGTCGCTGTAGAAAATATACATATCTTATGATCGCTGTTACACGGTTCAATGAAACTGTCGTTTTTACAGTGTCGCTGTAGAAAATATACATATCTTATGAAGTGTCGTTTTCCAGACTGTCGCCCTGACAGGAGAATAGTCCTACTCCCGCATATGTGTCGTTTTAACACTGTCGTCTTAGAAGTGAGAATAGACATGATAATATTTCCAACCATCGCTTTTACACGGTTCAATGAATGTGTCGTTTTTAGAGTGTCGCTTTATCAAATATACATATCTGATGCGGTGTCGCTTTGAAAAATATACATATCTGATGAAGTGTCGTCAATAGACTGTCGCTTTATCAAATATACATATCTGATGAACTGTCGCTTTTAGACTGTCGCTTTAAAAAATATACATCGCTTTCAAAGTGTCGTTTTTAGACTGTCGTTTTGAGAAAAGAGTGGTGCTAGTTCGCCATATGTGTCCTTTCAGCACTGTCATCTTAGAAGTAAGAATGGTATTGACAATATTTCTAAGCATGGCTGTTCTTAGATGATTTAGTGAAAGTGTCGTTTTAGAGTGTCATTATAGAAAATCGTCCTGGGAGGAGAATAGTCCTGGTACCTCATATGTGTCGTTTTAACACTGTCGTCTTATGGAAGGGGGGTAATGCCCCTGTCGAGAGAAATTGTACATAATATACATATCTGTCAAAGTGTCGTTTTTACACTGTTGTCCTACAAGGAAGGGTGATGGCCCAATCTCGTGCTCTCTTACATGGAGTAAGGACCGTGTGTAGTCGCGGAGTAGTATAGAAAGAGCATTGGAATGGTCGTTTTTGGGTCGAGATGACCCAATATTGGTCCGAATGAGTCGTATCGGGTGTCAGAGTGATGCATTCGTGGGGGTCGTTCCGACTGGATGGATGTAAAGTAAGGCTATGGTGCGCATGCGCAGTAGAAAAAAGACTTTAAAGTTTTGGTGTCCTGATGGACCAATATTGGTCCGAATGTGTATGGTAAATTCAGGCTGTTAGTGATCACGGGTATGTGGCTGCGCACTCGGGGAGTAGTAGAGAAAGGGAGTTTCAGAAGTGCAAAGGAGCGCATTTGGAGAGATGGGGCCACGTTCGCTCTGGCTACCTGGTAGAGTTACCTCAGCGTATTTGTGAAGGTGTGTGTTGTGAAGCTGGTGGTGGTGGTGGTATAGGTGGACGAGGAGGAGGAGGAGGAAGAGGAGGAGGAGAAGGAGGGCAATATGGGGTGCGGGCTTAGGGCTGCGCATATGCAGCCGGCGGTGGATCTCTGTACGGATTACAACACATATAAGGGAAGTGAGACGAGTGACAGAGTAACATGGTTTCACAGTATAGTTTTCTGGTTAACCTATTCTAAAGCACATACCAAGAATCTAACGATTCGTGATATGTGTTGTATCTCAGGTAAGCTTTTATTGTACCTGTGCATGTGGCAACTTGGATGCCATGACCACACGGCCCCCAGCACCGGCATAAGCGGTATTAGATACAAATCTAGAGAGCTATGTTGAAAATGCTCTGACAACTCGTATATTGGTAATTGGTGAGCTGTGTCGCTGTGACAACTCGTACACTGGGGATTAGTGAGCTGTATCGTCGTCAGATGTAAATGACGGCATTTAACACGAAAGACTAGTCTGTAAGGCCCGATGTCGACCAAGCATCAACCTCCCACAAATGCCAACATATATCAAAGACCAAAAGGTCCGTACAGGGGGCGGGCCTCGGGGACGAAACGTCCAACAGCAGAATCTCGCCGTATACAGGTAAAAATTACAACACATATAAGGGAAGTGCATTCGATTCGTGATATGTGTTGTGTCTCAGGTACGCTTTTATTATACCTGTTCATGTGGCAACTTGGATGACATGACCACACGGCCCCTAGCACCGGCATAAGCGGTATTAGATACAAATCTAGACAGCTATGATGGAAATGCTCTGACAACCAGTGGGGCTAGAGACATGGGGATTTCACTAAACGAGTCGCCTGAACACAGGATTCCGCCCAAGGGTAATGTGAGATCAGGAAATACGACTGTACCTGTGCAACCGAAAGTGAAACCCTGTGCGAATTACAAGCGTCTAGTCCGTCATTCATAATCCAGCCGTCGTCCATTAGAGAATATCCGCGTCCATAATCCAAAGACCTATTCCATATTCCATATAACAGTATTAGCACCAAATTCAAAAAGACAATCATAGTATACATAAACATAGGCTTGTTTCCTGCAAGAGAGAAGCGGTCAACAGTTTTCAATGATGCCGGCAAGACATCATGATGTTCCAAAAATATCAAATCCGTATCGCTGATCAGTATTCTTAATCCATAATATTCGTTGTAAAGTCGTCATCTAAAGAATGATGTATCTCAGTCACGCTTTGATTGTGACTGTTCGTATGAGTACCATTAGGATCTTGAAGTACATGGGTTCATACGGCCCCTAGCCCCGGGTTAAGCTATTTGCTATCAGCATGCGATATGTATCGCCAAATTTGATAAACTTTGAGTGGAGGCGCTTGGTGGAATAGCCCTGTTTTATAAGTTTCTGCAACAATGTTTTGTGACGTTGATTAAAATCATCACATTTAACACAGGATCTAGCAACCAATAGGACTAGAGACAAGGGGATTTCATCGAATGAGTCGCCTGGTCCCAGGCTTCTGCCCTAATGTAGTGTGGGGTGAGTGTATAGGTAAACATTTATAGTTTAAACTTATATAACTATAAACTTATAAGTAAACATTTTTCTGGACCCGACCATGGCTGGGATAACTTTAGTATTCAGATCATAGACGTCGTCTATCCATCTACTAAGGATTCCCCCTTTGGATTTGAGAGAAAAATCCGAGAGCGGGAATTATTCTGGATGCTAGAACTTGGGTCAGTGTTTCCGTTTGGTTTAAATGATAATGTCAGTGGGTTCGGCAATGCTACAAACCGCCATTCAAATATATCCAACATTACCCAACTATTTAAACCCCATCAACGGAGATATCGCAGCCATGGTTGGCGAAAGTTTAATAGTTCGATGGTTCACGATCATATCACTTTAAATTACTTAGTGGGTTTAACTAACACACCCAACAGTATACATAGCTTACGTACAGTTCTGTATGCGTTACCTCTGAGAGCTTTAGATCAAATAGCCAGAGATATACAACAATCTGCGTCTTCAGGAAATATAATACCACCAAAAATCAGTAAATTATGTCAAGATATAGCGTATTTTCGGTTGTATCGTCCAGTGAACATAATCGAAACATCTCAAGATCGGCTTTTCTTGAAACTCAACTACTTAGATAAAGGACTGGACATCATTAATTTACCTCGAATCCTGAATGATCCAGAGGTACGCAACGCTGTACCAAACTATTTTAAGTTCACAGAACCTCCTTGCATTTCATATAAGTATACTAAATCTATAGCCACCAAAATATTCAATTACTCCAATGCTGTCAAGGAGTTTGACTGGAACTTATACACGTCAGGAGGCTATAGTTGTGATTGTGAATCGTCGAACTTTATCTATACACCATGCAAACATATTGTGACTGGTGACGTTGATGTGGTGAGTGATAAGGATCTGAAATTACACCTGATGAAAGGACCTAAATATAGAGAGCCAAGAAGAATAAATCTGAAGGCCGACCAGAAGATAGTCCTGTCTGCATTGGAACAGTACGTTATTGATTGGTCTAGGCGAGAAAAAGTTGAACCTACAGTACTCGCTGATTGGCTGGACCTCACCAAGAGCAAGGTCGTTGAAACAATCCGCCATATTGACAGAAGTACTTTTCCCCAAGCAAAACAAGTACTGAGAAACCTCAATTCGCAAGAAGTTCTAGCAAATCTCCAGAGTAAATTCGTCATAGTCCCAGCAGACAAAGCTCCGAATAATATAATATTTATATGTAAATATTACTATTACCAGGTGCTGGTTAAAGAATTGAGTGTAGACATATCTTCATCAAATACGCCTACTTACTCCCAAACTGCATTTACTGGAAGATTTATTTAACAATCACAAAAAGTTTCTCAGGGAGAGAGGTATTTGTCTTCCAACCAATCATAACGACATACCAAAACTATACTGGACTCCCAAAATGCACAAATCACCATACAAAGCTAGATTCATAGCTGGTTCTAGAAGCTGCACCACCAAGCTTCTTTCAACCCTATTGACGAGGGCCCTTCAGGAGGTAAAAGCATTTTGGGAAAGGTATTGCGCCACTATTTCTAAGAACTCTGGCGTTGAATGTATGTGGATATTGAAAAACTCAAAATGTCTTACGGAAGAACTTGATGCTAAAGGTCACATAGCGTACAGACATGTATCCACATGGGATTTCTCGACTCTCTATACTACAATCCCTCATCAGGACCTTATTGACCGTCTAAGTTCGTTAATAGTATCTGTGTTCAAGAAAACTGATCGTAGATATATTAATGTCGGAAGCAATAAAGCATTCTTTAGCTCTACTACATACAAGAGATATCATTCATGGGATGTTTTTTTGTTTATAGAGTTGCTTGAATTTCTCATTAAAAATATCTATGTGAAATTTGGCAACACAATATATCAGCAGCATGTAGGTATTCCAATGGGTACTAATTGTGCACCCTTGTTGGCTGACTTATATCTGTTCTCTTATGAATATGACTATATGCAGGCGCTTTCAAACACCGATCCATTCAAAGCCCGTTCCTTCTCATTCCCCAAACGCTATATAGACGATCTTCTCGCTGTAGATAATCGCTATATAAATGACGCAGTGAAGGACATATATCCACCTTCACTGGATTTGAAGGAAACTACAGACAGCCCTACAGGCACACCATATTTAGATCTATATCTCTATAAAAATGAAGCGGGCATTCTCTCTCGTCGACTTTATGACAAAAGAGATTATTACAATTTCGACATCGTAAACTATCCCTTTCTGGACAGTAATATTCCAGTGGGACCTGCATATGGCGTATGCATGTCTCGCTTAGTAGCATTTGCTAGATCCTGTGTTAAATGTGACGATTTTAATCAACCTCAGAAAACATTGTTGCAGAAACTTATAAAACCGGGCTATTCCACCAAGCGCCTCCACTCAAAGTTTCTCAAATTTGGCGATACATATCGCATGCTGATAGCAAAATACGAACGTAGCGTGCAAGATCTATGGCGCTACATTTCGTAACTTGTGTCTAATTCCGCTTAACCCGGGGCTAGGGGCCGTATGAACCCATGTACTTCAAGATCCTCATGATACTCATATGAACAGTCACAATCAAAGCGTGACTGAGATACATCATTCTTTAGATGACGACTTCACAACGAATATTATGGATTAAGAATACTGATCAGCGATACGGATTTGATATTTTTGGAACATCATGATGTCTTGCCGGCATCATTGAAAACTGTTGACCGCTTCTGTCTTGCAGGAAACAAGCCTATGTTTATGTATACTATGATTGTCTTTTTGAATTTGGTGCTAATACTGTTATATGGAATATGGAATAGGTCTTTGGATTATGGACGCGGATATTCTCTAATAGACGACGGCTGAATTATGAATGACGGACTAGACGCTTGTAATTTTAACCTGTGTATGCCTGGATTCTGCTGGTGGACAAGTTGTCCCCGAGGCCGGGCCCCTGCACACCCAACACTCATAATGGATACAACACAAAGAAATAATATTAAGACAGACCCGAGGAACCTTAGTGCAGGTTTCTCGGCCGAGTCTCTAATAGTTCGAAATGCACTAAGACCTTTTTCAATCCAAATGACAGATATATTTCTGACAGCAAAGCAAGGCCACGACATCAAACCTTGTAATATTGCGCTTGATGATTGTTTAGCACCGAATTTTACATGTAATAATTTCAAAATTTCTAAGTGTGGACATCGTGGATGTCTCACGTGTCCACTGTTTAATACTTCAGCTTCATTTAGTTCCGCGTTAACTGGTAACTCATATTCTGTTAACTCGTATGTTGATCTTAGTTGTTCTACTACAAACTGTATTTATTTAGTTTCCTGTAAGAAGTGTGGTCAACAGTATGTTGGCAAGACCACCCAAAGACTCCATCTTAGGGTGAACGGTCACAGAAAATCCGTTAGGAAAAGCAATTGCTTATAGGTAAACATTTTTCTGGATCCGACCATGGCTGGGATAACTTTAGTATTCAGATCATAGACGTCGTCTATCCATCTACCAAGGATTCCCCCTTTGGATTTGAGAGAAAAATCCGAGAGCGGGAATTAATCTGGATGCTAGAACTTGGGTCAGTGTTTCCGTTTGGTTCAAATGATAATGTCAGTGGGTTCGGCAATGCTACAAACCGCCGTTCAAATATATCCAACATTACTCAACTATTTAAACCCCATCAACGGGCACATCGCAGCCATGGTTGGCGAAAGTTTAATAGTTCGATGGTTCACGATCATATCACTTTAAATTACTTAGTGGGTTTAACTAACACACCCAACAGTATACATAGCTTACGTACAGCTCTGTATGCGTTACCTCTGAGAGCTTTAGATCAAATAGCCAGAGATATACAACAATCTGCGTCTTCAGAAAATATAATACCACCAAAAATCAGTAAAGTATGTCAAGATATAGCGTATTTTCGGTTGTATCGTCCAGTGAACATAATCGAAACATCTCAAGATCGGCTTATTCACTTATATGTGTTGTAATTTCTTGAAACTCAACTACTTAGATAAAGGACTGGACATCATTAATTTACCTCGAATCCTGAATGATCCAGAGGTACGCAACGCTGTACCAAACTATTTTAAGTTCACAGAACCTCCTTGCATTTCATATAAGTGCATTAAATCTATAGCCACCAAAATATTCAATTACTCCAATGCTGTCAAGGAGTTTGACTGGAACTTATACACGTCAGGAGGCTATAGTTGTGATTGTGAATCGTCGAGCTTTTCTATACACCATGCAAACATATTGTGACTGGTGACGTTGATGTGGTGAGTGATAAGGATCTGAAATTACTCCTGATGAAAGGACCTAAATATTGAGAGCCAAGAAGAATAAATCTGAAGGCCGACCAGAAGATAGTCCTGTCTGCATTGGAACAGTACGTTATTGATTGGTCTAGGCGAGAAAAATTGAACCTACAGTACTCGCTGATTGGCTGGACCTCACCAAGAGTAAGGTCGTTGAAACAATCCGCCATGTTGACAGAAGTACTTTTCCCCAAGCAAAACAAGTACTGAGAAACCTCAATGCGCAAGAAGTTCTAGCAAATCTCCAGAGTAAATTCGTCATAGTCCCAGCAGACAAAGCTCCGAATAATATAATATTCATATGTAAATATTACTATTACCAGGTGCTGGTTAAAGAATTGAGTGTAGACATATCTTCATCAAATACGCCTACTTACTCCCAAACTGCATTTACTCTGGAAGATTTATTTAACAATCACAAAAGTTTCTCAGGGAGAGAGGTATTTGTCTTCCAACCAATCATAACGACATACCAAAACTATACTGGACTCCCAAAATGCATAAATCGCCATACAAAGCTAGATTCATAGCTGGTTCTAGAAGCTGCACCACCAAGCTTCTTTCAACCCTATTGACGAGGGCCCTTCAGGAGGTAAAAGCATTTTGGGAAAGGTATTGCGCCACTATTTCTAAGAACTCTGGCGTTGAATGTATGTGAATATTGAAAAACTCAAAATGTCTTACGGAAGAACTTGATGCTAAAGGTCACATACCGTAAGTAGTATACAAAGGGTAAATGGAGTCCCACTGACCTCAGAAATTTGCATATGACCTCTGTGACGTCACGCGACAGCCAATCAGAAGCGCGTATTGTGTGACATGTGGTGGTGGATGGTGGGTGGTGGGTTTAAGATGGCGGCTGTGGTGGTGGATGGTGGGTGGTGGGTTTAAAATGGCGGCTGTGGTGGTGGATGGTGGGTGGTGGGTTTAAAATGGCGGCTGTGGTGGTGGATGGTGGGTGGTGGGTTTAAAATGGCGGCTGTGGTGGTGGATGGTGGGTGGTGGGTTTAAGATGGCGGCTGTGGTGGTGGATGGTGGGTGGTGGGTTTAAGATGGCGGCTGTGGTGGTGGATGGTGGGTGGTGGGTTTAAGATGGCGGATTGTAGAAAAACGTATAAAAGGAGACGATTTTTAGGGATTATTCATTGCACTACCTACCTGACTCACGTGACCAGCCTGCCTGCCTGCCTGCCTGCTTACCTGCCTGCCTGCTTGCCTATCCGCTTGTATGAGACGAAAGCATGAGACGTGGAGAAGATTTTCCCTGGGACCCAGCAGCACCTCCGGTTGAAGTCTTGCTTGAAGACGAGCGTGTCAGGGACATTTATCGACGTCA